>CAUYQU010070556.1:0-21381 GCA_963574635.1 Cheracebus regulus | reverse complement strand
CTTCCAATTATGTAGTCAATTTTAGAACAAGTGTGATCTGATGCTGAGAAGAATGTATATTCTGTTGACTTGGGATGGAGAGTTCTGTAGATGTCTATTAGGTCCACTTGGTCCAGAGCTGAGTTCAAGTCCTGAATATCCCTGTTAATTTTCTGTCTCATTGATCTGTCTAATATTGACAGTGGGGTGTTAAAGTCTCCCATTATCATTGTGTAGGAGTCTAAGTCTCTTTGTAGGTCTCTAAGAACTTTCTTTATGAATCTGGGTGCTCCCGTATTGGGTGCATATATATTTAGTATAGTTAGCTCTTCTTGTTGCATTGATCACTTTACCATTATGTAATGCCCTTCTTTGTTTGTTTAAAGTCTGCTTTATCAGAGACTAGGATTGCAACCCTTGCCCTTTTGTGGTTTCCATTTGCTTTGTAAACATTCCTCCATCTCTTTATTTTGAGCCCATGTGTGTCTTTGCATGTGAGATGGATCTCCTGAGTATAGCACACCAATGGGTCTTGACTCTTTATCCAATTTGCCAGTCTGTGTCTTTTAACTGGGGAATTGAGCCCATTTACATTTAAGGGTAGTATTTTTATGAGTGAATTTGATTCTGTCATTATGATGTTAGCTGGTTATTTTGCCTATTAGTTGATGCATTTTCATCATCAATCATCTTTAGAATTTGGTTTGTTTTTGCAGTGGCTGGTAACAGTTTTTTCTTTCTGTATTTAGTACTTCCTTCAGGAGCTCTTATAAGGCAGGCCTGGTGGTGACAAAATCTCTCAGAATTTACTTGTCCATAAAGGGTTTTATTTGTTCTTTGCTTATAAAGCTTAGATTGGCTGAATATGAAATTCTGGGTTGAAAATTGTTTTCTTTAAGAATGTTGAATATTGGCCCCCACTCTCTTCTGGCTTGTAGGATTTTTGCAGAGAAATTCCCTGTTAGTCTGATGGGCTTCCCTTTGTAGGTAACCTGACCTTTCTCTTTGGCTGCCCTCAACATTTTTTCTTTCATTTCAATCTTGGTGAATCTGATGATTATGTGTCTTGGAGTTGCTCTTCTTGAGGGGTATGTTTGTTGTGTTCTCTGTATTTCCTGAATTTGAATCTTGGCCTGTCTTGCTAGGTTGGGGAAGTTCTACTGGATAATATCCTGAGGTGGGTTTTCCAACATGGTTCCATTCTCCCTTTCACTTTCAGGTACACTCATCATATGTAGGTTTGGCCTTTTCACATATTTCTATATTTTCTGGTGGCTTTGTTCATTCCTTTCCATTCTTTTTTCTTTAATCTTGTCTTCATGCTTTATTTCATTAAGTTGATATTTAATTTCTGATATCCTTTCTTCCACTTGATCTCTTTGGCTATTGATACTTGTGTGTGCTTCATGAAGTTCTCATGTTGTGTCTTTCAGCTCCATCTGGTTATTTGTGTTCTCCTCCAAACTGGTTATTCTAGTTAGCAATTCCTCTAGCCTTTTTCCAGGTTCTTAGCTTCCTTGCATTGGGTTAGAACATGCTCCTTTAGCTTGGAGGAGTTTGTTATTACTCACCTTCTGAAACCTACTTCTGTCAATTCATCAGACTCCTTCTCCATCCAGTTTTGTTGCCTTGCTATCAAGGAGTTGTGGTCTTCTGGAAGAGAAGAAGCGTTCTTGTTTTGGAATTTTCAGGCTTTTGTACTTTTTTTTCTCATCTTCATGGATTTATCCATCTTTGGTCTTTAATGTTGGTGACTGTTAGATGGGGTTTCGGTGTGGATGTCCTTTTTGCTGATGTTGATGCTATTTCTTTCTGTTAGTTTTCCTTCTAACAGTCAGGCCCCTCTGCTGCAGGTCTGCTGAAGTTTGCTCAGAGTCCACTCCAGACATGGTTTGCCTGGGTATCAGCAGCAGAGGCTGCAGAACAGCAATGACTGATGCCTGTTTCTTTCTCTGGAAGCTTTGTCCCAGAGGGGCACCTGCCAGATTCTAGCCAGAGGTCTCCTGTATGAGGTGTTTGTTGACCTCTCCTGGGAGATGTTAGGGATCCAGTTGAGGAGGCAGTCTGTCCCTTAGCAGAGCTCTAGTACTGTGCTGGGAGATCCACTGCTCTCTTTAGAGCCAGAAGGCAGGAATGTTTAAGTCTGCTGAAGCTGTGCTCACAGCCACCCCTTCCTCCAGGTGCTCTGTCCCAGGGAGATGGGAGTTTTATCTATAAGCCCCTGACTGGGGCTGTTGTCTTTCTTTCAGAGATGCCCTGCTCAGAGAGGAGGAATCTAGAGATGCAGTCTGGCTACAGTGGCTTTTCCAAGCTGCAGCAGGCTCCACCCAGTCCAAACTTTCTGGAGGCTTTGTTTACATTGTAAGGGGAAAACCATCTACTCAAGCTTCAGTAATGATGATGCCCCTCTCCCAATCAAGCTCAAGTGTCACAGGTTGACTTTAGACTGCTGTGCTGGCAGAGAGAATTTCAAGCCAGTGAATTTTATCTTGTTGGGCTCCATGGGGGTGGGACCCACTGAGCTAGATCACTTAGCTCCCTGGCTTCAGCCCCCTTTCCAGGGGAGGCGTGAATGATTTTCTCTCACTGGTGTTCCAGGTGCCACTGGGATATTTGAAAAAAAAAAAAAAAAAAAAAAAAAACTCCTGCAGCTAGCTTGGTGTCTGCCCAAACAGTTGCCCAGTTTTGTGCTTAAAACTTAGGGCCCTGGTGGTATAGGCACCTGAGGGAATCTCCTGGTTTGCAGGTAGCAAAGACCATGGGAAAAGCATAGTATCTGGGCCAAATACACCATTCCTCATAGCACAGTTCTTCACAGCTTCCTTTGGCTACAGGAGAAAGTTCCTCGACCCCTTGTACTTCTCCAGTGAGGCGAGACCCCACCCTGCTTCTGCTCACCCTCTGTTGACTCCACCTACTATCTACTATCCACCTATATCTACTATCAGTGATATGAACCAGGTACCTCAGTTGGAAATGCAGAAATCACCCACCTTCTGGGTTGATCTTGCTGGGAGCTGCAGACCAGAGCTGTCCCTATTCTGCCATCTTGCCGGCCACCTAATTTCATTGTTCTAAAGGGGGCCTGTGTTATACACAGTTTTTGTGTGGCAGTTGATCTTACCTTCTCTCTAAAGTTGAAAAGTCCTTTGGGACTAAGATTGTGTTTTATACCTTCTCTATTTCCCATGCCTGGGATACAACTGAGCTCATGGATAAAGCCAAGCTAATGTCCTGGCCCTCAGTTCTCTGCATGGATCAAAACTGGTTTGGGAGGTTGTAAAGCTTTTAGGGAAATTACTTGTTCCTTTATGATCCTTGAGGAACTAGGGTGCCATTCCAAACATACTGCTTTAAAACTAAAAGAAGGTCTATATTTGCATTATAATATTTATTTTGAAAGACACTATACTTTTACTTCAATTAAATATTAAAAGTGTGGTACTCCTGATTCCACAGGCATTTATCTTGAGTAAATACATATCTACAAAGTAATTATTGAGAAATATCCAGGGGCTGGGTATTGTAGCTCATGCCTGTAATCCCAGGATTTTGGGAGGCCTAGGCAGGCAGATCATTTGAGGTCAGGAGTTTGCATCCAGCCTGGCCAACATGGAGAAAACTTGTCTCTACTAAAAATACAAAAATTAGCTGGAAGTAGTGGTGGGTGCCTGTAATCCCAGCTAGCAGAGAGGCTGAGGCATGAGAATCACTTTAAACTGGGAGGCAGAGGTTACAGTGAGCCAAGGTCGCACCACTGGACTCCAGCCTGGGTGACAGAGTGAAAGGTGTTGAAAGAAAGAAAAAAAGAAAGAAAGAATAGAAAGGAAAGGAAAGAAAAGAAAGAAAGAGAGAGAGAAAGAAAGAGAAAGGAAGGAAGGAGAGAGAAAGAAAGAAAGAACAGAGAAAGAAAGAAAAAAAGAAGAAGAAAGAAAGAGAGAGAGAGAAAGAAAGAGAAGAAAGGAAAGGAAAGAATAAAGAAAGAAAAACAAAGGAAAGAAAGAGAGAAATAAATAAATAAATTCAGGAAGATCATTTTTAAGAAGTGAGAAAAAAATCAGGAATTTTTAATGAAGATCTAATTTGTACTTAGCTATTTATAATACTCATTGGCTTACGTCTTTTATTTTATACAATTTTACTTATCAGTAATGAAATACCGTAAAGCATCATTTTGATCCCAAAGGAGTATGAAGCCATTTATAATCAAATTTGAAAGAAAAAGGTACTTAGTTTGTTTCTGATAATTCATGAGAGGTTCAGTCTATGCTATTAAGATGCAACTCTGGGGCAGATGTGATGGCTCATGCCTGTTATCCTAACTCTTTGGGAAGCTGAGGCAGGAGAATGGCTTGAGCCCAGGAGATTGAGACTAGTGTGGGTGACATGGCAAAACTCCATACCTACAAAAAATTTTTAAAAAATTATCCAGGCATGGTGGCACACATCTGTAGTCCCAGCTACTTGGGAGGCTGAGGTGGGAGGATCACCTGAAGCTAAAGAGGTCAAGGCTGAAGTGAGCTGTGATTGCACCACTGCACTCCACCCTGGGCAATGGAGTGAGACCCTGTCTCAAAAAAAAAAAAAAAGATGTAGTTATGTAGAAGCATTAGTAACTCAGTGTCAATTAGAAGTTTTGAAGTTCATGAGACTTGAACCATATGTATACTATTTACAAAGTCAAAGGCTCTGTAAACATCAATAAATGCTGCAAACAATCTTGTCAGTCAGTCCTGCTAGATTTCTCCTGCTGGATTTCTCTACCAGGAGAAATCACAAGGAGGTAAGTGCCATAGGAATGATCAGTAGTGAAAAAATTGTGACTAAAATTCTCTATGCTTCTCATGCAGACTGCCAGTATAAAAAGTACATACATGCAATTTCTCAAGAAGGAAAGTGGCATAGACTGTTGACTAAAAATCTAGAAATTAATAGGTGAATAACGTGGAGATTTTGAGATAGATTGCACAGATGCCATCCAAATGGAACCATACACACCAAGAAGTTGATGAGAGAAAAATAATTGTAAGAATTAGAAAACTCCAGTCAGAGATATGGTGGCATGAAATCTTCCCTGATTGTTTTAATGAGGCTCAGTGTTTCCATCAACAGTTCCACATGACAGCACATTACTAGTAGCTAATTTGAGAGGGCCAGGATCAAAGAAGCTTGTAGCAGTTGCTGTTGGCAGTCTCTATCGGCATTTTGAAATGACAGCCTCTCTGGTAACTGCCAAAATCTGGGTTCATGTCTACATTGTTATGTTTAAGGCAAATGCATTCGTAACCCACACTTGGCCCTTGTCACCATCTCTATTACCAGGACCTCCCACAAGTTTTATTTTACGTTTGGAAAGGCATTCACAAACTTATAAAAACATTAGTATTTCATAAGCTACCTGGTGGCTTCTATAATATTTCCATCTGCCATCTGCCTCTGTAACCTGGCCAGGGAATTTTCACCTAATTGCCTTTTCAAACAAGGAATTCTAAAAAGCAATGATTGTAACTGTCTAATATACAACTGAATAAAAGTCACTTTCATTTTTTTGTCAGTCCACTGATATGAGAAGTGCATGTGTGTATCTGTGTGTGTATGCATACACACACACACACACATATATTTTTCAGGTATAAAGTCACTAATGGAATTTGACTACCTCCATTCCACCCTGCTGCTTTCAATTACACAAACTCATTAGCTAAATTATAAGAACAAGATAGCTGTAGAATTGCTACAATGATGATTAAAGTGAAGGTGAAAGATTATTTTTTACCCAGCTCAAAATATTCACCTTGAAATTACTAGTGAATAGAAGAAGCTAACTAACATACTATACCATCTTAAAGGTTGCCCTGAATAAAAACCGTAATTTGGAGAGTCCCCATAACTAACTGAGGAAAGTGGTATTTTTGAGATGAGAAGCTTCCTCAAATTATGCTATGTAGTGATAAGAAATTGGCTCTTTCTGGCCATCTTCTGTGTCATCCTGTCATTCACCACCATATGTAATTGGCTACTTTCCTCCACTGTCTCTCATTATTTTCCTCCTCCCACCTCTTTCCTTTTCCTAACTTAGTTCCCTTGCTTTGATTCTCCTTTCCTCTCTGCCTCATCCATACCATAGCATTAACAGCATCACCTAAAATTCATACTGGCTTTCAGTGTTCAAGGTGCTGAAATGGCTGGGTCAGTCATTTCTGATTGTTTTCTATCCCCAAACACACGAGGGATGTAGCAGGCAGTCCCATCAACACCCATGGCTTTCTACAGCACTAATTTTAAGAGGTAGAGAAGGGCATATCACATTCTCCAATGAAAAGGAAACTTTGTAGGTTGAAAACTTTTAAATGCTTCCAATGAAGATCTGATGAGTATGTTTCCCTACCTTTCTTCTCTGTCGGGTCAGTATCACCACTTTAGAGCCTCACCTAATGTGGTGGCTTATAGACCAGCAACACTCACATCACCTGGGAACTTGTTAGAAACACAGGATCTCAGTCCTCCACCCCAGACCTACTGAATCAGAATCTGTGTTTTAATTAGATACTCACATTAAAGTTTGGGAATCACTGTGCTCTCATGGGTAGGAATACAGTAAAACACAACATGTTTACTGGTATAAATGGCATTCAACTGCTGGTAACAACATACATAATAGTATATTATGATCTTTGGAGTAAAGCAAGCTGCTTTTTATTTCTCACATTTAATAACTGAATCTGCAACAATCATTTAACCTTCCAGAACCTCAGTTAACTCATGTATAAAATGGAGATTATATCTATCTTACAGAGACAATGCATATATGATTTTTAGAACAATACCAGGCTTAGAGTGTGTGTGCAATAATTTTTTACTACTTATGGTTAAAACTATTATTATTATTATTATCATTATTATTTAATCAACTTGGCTTCATGTGTTCAAAAAAATACTATTTAAATCAAGTTACACAAGCATGCTTCTCATCTTCCCAAAGCTTATAACATAAAATGAGCAATAACTATATGGGCAATTGCACAAAAAAAGCAATATGCTGAAAAGATAACATATTCATTCAAATCTGTTTATGCTAAAATTTTAGTGAGCGTGAGCTTAGGTTTATTAGTCTGACCCATTGATTAAATAGCATTATTTGAGTCATAAACTACAAAATCAGAAAACCACTAAGAGATGATGAGATTAAAACATTCACCAAACAAGAAATATGTCAAGGAGGAGTCAAAAAGTTTGGTTCCGGAGAGGCTTTATGCTGCTATATACACGTTTTTATCAAAACACCAACTTGTTAATGGAATTTTTAATTTTCTATTATAATCCAAATTGGCTAAAACAAATAGTTCCTTATAAGCTCAAACTAAACACTTAATTAAACCTACCAAGCATAAGTGGCATATTTTTTATCCTGTCCCTTAAGCAGAAGTCTGAAAAGGCCTTTTACTTGTTGTTAATTGAAAAATAAATGGGTCTCCAGGAGAACAGAGTCATCTCTTTTGAACAATTCATCCATCATGCAATTGCACAATTTATATCTATTCTAGGTACCAGACCTTGTCATTGCTTAATCTGAAAATTAGGAGTAGAAACTCAAAATAAATAAAAGCATTATTTTTTAAGGTATTTCAAAGTCTTGTTTTCAGTACTTTGCATTCGACCCCAATCTCCAATGTAACTTCATTATGTTTAAAAATATAATTTTAAGAAAAGATTATTTATATTGTTTTCAGGCAGTCCTTTTGGACTGTCTTTCCAGTAATTAAGAGATAACTGTGAGGCCATGCACAGTGGCTCACATCTGTGATCCCAGCACTTACGGAGGCCATGGCAGGAAGATCACTTGAGGTCAGGTTGCAATGAGCTGAGATCATGCCACTGCACACCAGGCTGGGTGACAGAGTGAGACCCGAGACCCTATATCAAAAAAAAAAAAAGAGAGAGAGAGATAACTATGAGTCTTTTCCTAAATTTTTTCATCTGTCCCCTTTCTAATGTGTTTTCATTGTTTGAACTTAGATGTCCAAATAATCAAAACCCATTACCAACTGGCTTTTACTAAAATAATTTCTTCATTTTCTCAGTAGTTATATTAAAATGACTAACATTCTTTATCCATTTATTAATGTTTGAATATTAGCAACTTTCATTAAATTAGCTAAACCAAATAACATTCTGGTACATAAAAATCAATTTGAAATAAACAGTAATATGATGCTTTTGTAGTTCATGAGCACGATGAGTGGATGTTCACATACATATGTGAGATGTGCCACCCTCTAAACCTTGTTACAATGTGGGCATATTACTTGTCTGACCTGAAAAAAAAGAAATATATATTAATAAAATAAAGTAGTTAATCGCTTGAGGTTTGAAATAGACTTTGGTAGAAATTCAGTTGGAAATTCAAAGACTGTATAACAGAAACAAGTTAAGATCTCTAGTGTACAATACAGAAATCTCTTAACACATTATTTATTTAGAACAGTACTGAAGGTCACAAGTACTGTCTAGATAACTGTAAAGCCAGGAATTAACTAGAAACCCGGTCATGGATAAAACTCTGAAGTTGAATTACTTTATAAAATAGAATGTGATTCACTTTGAGTTGTCAAACAAACATAATATATGAGTTTCCTCTTTGCCTGTATTTTTGTTTTGTTTTGCTGGGCATTTTTTTAATCAACTTTCAATCTAGAGGTTGGGGGTATATTCTCATCAGCTGACTAGAAGCCTAGAAATAGAATAGACAATGGAAAGAGCTTCCATCCATCCATCCATTCATTCTCCAGAATTCTAGTATTTACACATTTGTTTCTAATGCCTAGAAATTAGAAAAAAAGAAGGTCACTGCTCTTCTGTTCAAATGGGCAAGTAAAATACATTTTCTTTAACAAGTGCAAGAAGATAAAATTATTTTATTATTTTAAAATTATGGTTTCCAGGCCTTGATTAACACCTACTTGTTCAGAAGCTATGATATGCCAGTCACTGGCTGGTCATGAGCAAGACAGCAGAGTCCCTGCCTTCATGGAGTTGAAAGTCTAGCGAAGCAGAAAGAGAAGTAAATTGGCGATTACAAGTGGTAAAGTACAAAATTCTATGGCATGATAGGAAAGGGGTCAACCCAGAATGAAGACATCAGGGACTTTTACCAGGTGAAAGGAGGGTATCTAAGTTGAAATCTGCAGGGTGGTGACAAATATTTGCCATTAATTAGCAAAGCAATAAAAAGTAACATAATAATATATAACTTTTTACATAATGATACTTGCAATTTTGTTGTTGTTGTTGTTTAGTCTTGTGTTGGTGAAGGTTTGGGCTAGGAGGAAACGGACTGATAGGTTACTGGTGAGAATTAGAAAATTGATATCACTCTCAGTACAATGTGACAATCAATATACATCAAAAAATATTAAATATGTATACATTTGGCCTACCTAAAATACTAATTCTTGATATTTAAAGAAAAATTAAATATATGGACAAACATTATCTACATTACCATCTAAATGTCTAACTATATAGTGACAATTAAATAACTAATAGTATATTCATATAATAAAATACCATTAAGTTATTACAACATAGGTATAAAGAAATATTTATTGACATGTATACAGTCATGATATATTAAGTAAAATAAGAGGATTACAAATACATGCATAATAAAAACCCTTTTGTTTACACACACACATAGAGTTCTGGAAAGATATAAATAATGTGTTAAAGTTATCTTTTGGTAAGAAGATTACACTTTCTTTTTTGGAAGGACTTAGTGTGTGCCTCTATTTCTTAATTTTTTACAGTGAAAACATGCTGCTTTTATGATTACAGAAACAAAAGTGATGGAATCAGGACAAATACATTAAATCTTAAATATTTTTAATCCCACCCTTCTCTCATTTCCTAAGGAGAAGAGATAATAAAAATGAGGTGCCATGTGAGAAAAGAAACTAGGGAGGCCCACCCAGCAGGAGCACAGCTAGGGGTCAACGGGTGTGGAGCCCACAGCACAGCAGATCACTAAAAGCTTTGCAGACATAGAAAGAGAAGCCTTGACTTTCAAAAAGTCATAGGACCCTTCATAAGCTCTTCTAAGCCTTCCACATCAAGGGAAAGCACTTGTTATAGAGGAACAAGATAACAAAAGAGCTCAAGGAAAAGAGGTCTTGAGGAAGCCTATATAGGAAGTAAAACTGCATTAAAGAGGAGGCTCTCCTTGGCTGGGTGCCAGGCTCATGCCCGTAATCCAGCACTTTGGGAGACCAAGGCTGGCAGATTACCTGAGATCGGGAGTTGGAGACCAGCCTCACCAACATGGAGAAACCCTGTCTCTACTAAAAATGTGAAATTGGATGGACGTGGTGGCATATGCTTGTAATCCCAGCTACTGGGAGGCTGAGGCAGGAGAATCGCTTGAACTCAGGAGTGGAGGTTTTGGTGAGCCGAGATCACACCATTATTGCACTTCAGCCTTGGCAACAAGAGCAAAACTCCGTCTAAAAAAAAAAAAACAAGGTTCTCCTTAACACAGCCAAAAATTATTTTCTAAGACATCATATTAGATTATGTCACTCTTCCCTTCTAATCTCTCTAACAGCTCGTCTTTCACCCACAGTAAGCCAAATTCTTTACATGGTTCCACAAGATCTAGACCCTTGACATTCTTTCTGGCTTTTTCTTCTTCTGCAATCCCTGTCTCTTATTCCACACTAGCTTCCTTGCTATTCTTCCAAAATACCAAGCACAATCTCACCTTGGAGTTTGCACTGACTGTTCCCTCTCCAAGAGTTCTCTTCCACCCACTTCCATTTGGTCAACTTTCTCCCTGCCTCCAGACTTTTGCTCAAATGTCACCTTTAACAAGTCCCACTTTGAACACCACATTTAAAGATGCAACCATCTTTCACATTAACCCCATCCCATACTTCCAATTCTTCCATCTCTATTTTTTTCATAGCACAATCACTTTCTATATTCAAGCTTATTTATTGTGTTGATTATTATTTGTCTGTGTCCTTGCTACCAGGGCAGAGCTTTTTCTTTATTTAAGCACTGACATATGATAAATATCTAGAATAATGCCTAGTACTCTATTGTTCTTAAAAGATAATTTTCAATAAATAAATGAGTGAATAAAGCTACATGCTTGTTTCAGACTTCAACTTTGAGTTAACTCAGAATCTCATTTACTTTAGGGAAACCACAGAAATTAAGTAAAAGAAAACCTAAAGTAATTATAAGGCCTTAGAAAGGTTCTGCTGGAGTATTTGGAGTCATATCAAATAAATATTCAAACTGTTGTGTGTTATCTATTAGAGTCATTCTTAAGCTCTCACCTCTAAGATCTTGTGTTGTGAAAAATAGCTTTTAATTTGATATCTAGGTTTTGGTTTCATCCCCTATAAGATGAGAAGATTGTAGTAGATCAGCATTATAATTTATTCTAAAGTGAAATTACTTTGTAATTTCACACTTAAGATTTTCAGGTATTTGTCCCAATATTATGAACTGAAATATTGTCAATCATAACCTCTCACAAAATATGTTGACTGGCCTTTTTTGGTATATAACTGCCTTTCATTCATATTCTCCTTTTCTGGATTCTTCTAGAAAACATAAAAATTCAAATTTATGTTTATAAATACATGAAAGCAAGAAAAGAAAAATTTAGAGACTTCTCTTAATCTGAAAAAAATCTCTGAATTTTGTAATTATTAAAAATGCTTTGTGGATTTGGGGGAGGAGAGTTCTGTAAATATTTGTTAAGCCTAGTTGTTCCAGGTCTGATTACATTTTTAATAGGAAAAAAATGAGCAAAGGAACTTCTCCATTTGCAGAAAAGGAGTAAAAATAATAATTTCAATATCAGACCAAGCAGAAGTAGAAAAGAGAACCCACTACCTTGATTACATACTCCCAAAGAGTGGAACAGAGCTTCCTATAAACCCCCAGTACTGCACAGCCCATGAGGGTGCTTAGTTATTTCAGGGAAACTGGAATTTTGTTCAAGTAAAACTACTGATTTTAAAAGTGGCTGTCACCTAAACTTTGGACATCAGAGTAATTCTACAGACATGTAATGAGAAAAACATTCAAAACCTTCCTATATGTGGATGGTAATCTTAAATGAAGAGTTGGAAGAATCCTGTAATATACCTGTCCATTAAGCCAGATTGGTGGGTGGAATTATTCCAGAAGAGATAACATAAAAATAGAATCATTATTCAATTACAATTTCAATTATTCAAATCTCTTCATATCATGTATACTTAAAATGAAGAGCTAGAAACAGCTTACTCTAGTCTTTAGGATACACATGCAATGTAGATAGTGATTCACCTCCAGCTATAACCCTGTGGAATCCATCAAGGGACCCACAAGAAACAAAGTAGGTAAGCTGAGGAACTAACAGCATTCTTGTAAGGGAGATTGTTTTACCAAGTTTAGGCCTGCTAGTTAATTTTCTTTAGCTATCCCAAGGGTTAAAGAAAAACAAGCTGTAAATTCCATATTTTATTTGCTGGTGCCTCCACAGTTCTAGCAGAGGACCTAGTATATGATTAAAAATTTGTTACTAGTTTACTTAATAGCACTATTTAGTGAATATTTATTGCATGTCAGGACCTGTTATGCTTGAAATACATCAAGGAACAAACAAGACAAAAATCCCTCATGGAGCTTCCATTCTAGTGAAGTGAAATAGATAGTAAACAATATAAATAATAAATAAGTAAATTACATGATATGTTACAAAGTGATAAATGTCATGAAAAAAATAGAGGTGAGTACACACTCATTCATTGTAACATTATTTGCAATAGCTAAGAGATGAAAGCAACCTAAGTGTTTACTGATGGAAAGATGGATAAACAAAATAGAATTCCAAGATCAAGGTGCCAATACATTCAGGGCCTCGTGAAGACTTGCCTTCTGCTTCAAAGATGGTGCCTTTCAGCTGTGTCCTCACATGGCAGAAGGGGCAAACACTGTGTTCTCATATGGTGGACGGGCAGACAGCTCCCTTAAACTTCTTTTATAAGGGTATTAATCCTATACATGAGGGCAGGGCCCTCATGAGAATCATTTTCCAAAAGGCTCCACTTCTTAATACTATCACATTGGATGTTAGATTTCAACATATAAATTTTGGGGGAAATACCAACAAGCAGATCGAAGCATTCCAGCCCCCTGAGTTTAGTCCTTCTAACATGCAAAATACATTTGTTCCATTCCAGTAGACCCAAAAGTCTTAATTTGTTTCAACATCAAGGCAAAAATCTAAACTCCAGGGTCTCATGTAACTATCTTCTAAATCACATTTGAGTAAGACTCCAAGGTGTGATTTATCCTGAGGCAAATTCCACTCCAGCTATGAGTCTGTGAAATCTAACAAGTTATGTGCTTCCAGACTACAATGGTGGAATTGACATAGGAAAGGCATTTTCATCCTCTAAAGGAGAAACAGGAAAGAAGGGAGGGATAACAGGTCCCAACCAAATTTAAAACTCAACAGGGCAAAAATTCAATCTCAAAGTTCCATAATAATCTCTTTTGGCTCCATGTCCCACTTTCTGGACACACGGGTGGGGTTTGGTCTCCCAGGGCTCTGGGTGGCCCTGTCGCCATGGGTTCCTGGGTGCGGCAGCTCTCACAGATCGGCTTTGTACCTGCAGTTCTCCCAGACTGGAGTTGCACATTGGTGGCTCTGTAGTTCTAGGGTATTGGGAATGTCCCTGACCCCAGTGGCTTCACCAGGTATTGTCTTAGTGGGGACTTTCTGAGGTGGTCCCACCTCCAGGTCTCCACTGGATATCATCCTAGTTGGGGTTCATTATAGTGGTCCACCCTTGCTGTGGTTCTCTTCCTGGGCCTTGAGGCTCTTTGGCAAATCCTTCCAAATCTAGGTGGAGGTAGGCATCCCCTCACAGCTCATGCACCCGGCACCTTGGTGGAGATGGCACCTCATAGATGCTGCCAAGGTTTACCAGCTGTGCTTTCTGGAAGGGCTGGACAAGCTGCACCTACTTGAGTCACAAGTGGAGTGGCCAAGGGGTGCTGCACTTTAGTTGGGGGAGTGGAGCCTTAAAATCGTTCTGCTCTCAAGGCCGTGGCATTCTGGGCCTATGATGGGGAGGGAACCCCTCAAAGATCTCCAAAATGCCTTTGAGGTCATTCTTCCATTGTCATAAAGAATAGCACTAGGCTTCTGCCTACCCATATTAATCTCTTTATCAGATGGTCACTTGGCCACACCCTTGGTGTTATCTCCCAAATACGCCTTTCCATTCTTTACAATATAGCCAGGCTGAGAATTTTCCAAGTTTTGCTTCTCTTTTGATTATAAATTCCATCTTTAACTTTCTTTCTTCTTCCATTTTACTATAAGCAGTCAAGAGCAGCCATGCCACACCCCCAACACTTTACTTAGAGATTTCTTCCACCAACTGTTCTGTTTCACCACTCACAAGCTCTGCCTTCCACAAAACACTAGGGTGTGAATACGATTTGGCCACGTGGTCACTGATCCTTTATAACAAGGATTGCTTTTCCTCCAGTTTTTAATAACATGTTTTAATTTCTGTCTGAGACTTCATGAGAACAGTGTTTATCAGCCACATTTCTGCAGACACTCTAATCATGACCTTTTAGGTAAACTCTACGAAGACTGACGCATCCTCCACGGCTCTCTTCTGACACTCACTGCCCTGAATGCTCTGCTCACAGCAATGCAGGCTTTGTTCAGCTGTACCACCAAACTCTCAGTCTCTACCCATCACCCAGTTCCGAAGCCTTTTCTACGGTTTCACATTTTTAGGGCATATAAAATGTTATAATTGCACCCCACTTCTCAGTACCAATTTCTGCCTTAGTTCAGACTACTATAACAAAATACATTACATCGAGTAATTTACAAACAACTTAAAGTTATTGCTCACAATTCTAGAGGCTGGAAGTCCCAAGATCAAGGTGCCAGAAGATTCACTGTCTGCTAAGGTTTCACTCTGCTTCATAGATCTTGCTTTCTGGCAGTGTCCTCACATGGCCTAAGGGCAAGGCAGCTCCCTTCAACCTTTTATAAGGACACAAATCCCATTCTTGAGGGTGGAGCCTTCATGATTTAACCTCTTCCCCAAAAGACCCATCCCTTAATACTCTCACACTGCATATTAGGTTTCAACATATGAACTTCAGGGGGACACCAGCATTCAGACCATAGTACAATGGGATATTATGCAGACTTAAAAAGGAAGGAAATTCTGACACACACTACAGCGTGGATAAACTGAGACAAATATGCTAAGTGAAGTAAGCCAGACACAAAAGAATGAGTACTCTATGATGCCACTCATAAAATACCTGGACTAGTCAAATTCGTAGAAACAAAAAGTAGAACGATGGTCACCAGGGGCTGGAGGGGGAGGAAGAGGGGAGCTGTTGTTTACGAAGCACAGAGTTTCAGTTTTGCAAGATGAAAGCGTTCTGAATATTAGTTACACAACAATGTGAGTTACTTAACACTACCGAACTGTACACTTAGAAATGGTTTAAGATGGTGTATTTTATGTTAAGCACTTTTTAACCACAATTTTTAACAATTTGAAAAATAGTAGGACTGGGGCGCTGAGGGCAGGGGGCTCAGGGAGGTCTCCGTGTTAAGGGAGTGGTTAGGACAGGCCACATTGTGAAAGTTACGCTTCATTGAAGATGTGAAGGAAGGAGGAGATGGCCACATGGCTGTCCGGAGGATTTTAATTCCAGGGAGAGAGAACAGACAGTGCAAAGGAGGAGCCTCGGCCTCGTGTGTGTGAAGAAGGGCAGGGAGGCTGATGTGACTGGAGAGGGGTGGGAGGAGGGGGAGGGAGATGAGGGCCCTCGGGTGATGAGAGCCAGGTCAGGAAGGGCCCTGTACACCCCCTGTAAGGACTCTGGCTTTGTGTCTGAGATGGGAGCCATAGGAGGGTCCTTACAGAGGGTGACATAATCTGACTTAGGTTTACAGGGATTCCCTCTAACCAGGGGAAAGGGTGGAAGCTGGGAGACCATTTAAGAGGCTGTTAGAATGGTAAAAGTAAAGAAATGAATGAAGAAACAGATAAATAAACAGAAACCATAAAATTAGGGAATGCTGAAGCTGTTATATATTATCATGTAGTGAAGAATTAACTTCACCCAAAGCAAGTTCTGGCCTTTGTCTTCAGCTGCTAGAAGCTAATCTCTAGGTCCCGTAAATATCTTGTCTGGTAGAAGTGTTTTTGTTCGCCAGGGGTTTTTAGCCACTGGACAGCCTAATAATCCAGTATGATGGGGACTTTGGCACATGCTGTGTCAGTTCTCATCTTTTTCCAGCCTCAGTTTAAGAACTGGAAACTAAAACTTCTAGCCCCAATCTCCAGGAGAGGAAGAGGGACTAAAGGTCAGCTAACATGGGCAGTATGTGATCAAGCCCCACTACAAACACTGGACGATGGAATTCAGTTCAGCTTCCCTAGCTGGCAGTACGCTGGAGTATTATTACTAATTGGAGTTGGGAGGAGGTAGCATTTTCAAGGACTGCACAGGAGGTGACTGGCAGTTTTCTGTTTGAGACCCTCCCCGATCTTGGTCCTGTGTATCTCTTCCTTTGGCTTGTTCTGACTTGTATCCTTTTCTATAATAAAACTATAATTGGAAGCATAGCTCTTTCCTAAGTTCTGTGAGTAGTTCTAGCAAATGGTCATGCCTGAGAAAGTCTGTGGGTGGGGAGCCTTGAATTTGTAGCCAGCTGGTCAGAAGTGAGGGTGGCCCTGAAGATCTCAACCTGTAGCTGGTATCTGAATTTTGAGCAGGTGTGGTAGTTGTGTTGGAAGACCGTGCCCTTAACTTTGAGTTTGGCAAACTCATTGCAGTTATGTATTTCATTAAGGTGGCTACTGAACTCTATCATATGCATTCTGTCACAGAGTTTCACTTCCTGGATTAGAAGTTTGCAAATTACAGCCCATAGGCAAAATATGACCTACTGTCTATTTTTGCAAATAAAGTTTTTTTAGAAAACAGCTATGCTTATTCCTTTATGTGTCGTCTATGGGTACTTTCATGCTGCAACAGCAGAGCTGAGCAAGTGTGGCAGAGATGGTACCGTCTGCAAATATTTATTGTCCGGCTCTTTATTTATTGTCCGGCTCTTTATAAAAAATTTATTGTCCGGCTCTTTATAAAAATATTTATTGTCCGGCTCTTTATAAAAAAAAAAAATTGCTGGTTCCTGCCCCTGACCTGGACCCAATCCTGACCTGGGGATTGGGAGTAAGAACTCAGAGGGTCACCAAATATGGGCATTGTCTTTCACAGGCCAACATTGTCCTGATGGCTCATACAGGACAGGGAAAGTGATGCATAGTAATGGATTCAGCGAAAGGAGGGCAAATTGCTAGTTAAGTGTGGCACTTTTGCTCTATTAATGTAAAATGACAACTCTCAAAGGTGGCTTCTACCTTGATCTCTGTTATCAAAGTATATTCTACGGGCCAGGCACCGTAGCTCATGCCTATAATATCAGCACTTTGGGAAGCTGAGGCAGGTGGATTACTTGAGGTTGAGAGTTTGAGACCAGCCTGGACAATGTGGTGAAACCTTGTCTCTAATGAAAATATAAAAATTAGCTGGGCATGATGGCACATTCCTGTAACCCCAGCTACTTGGGAGGCTGAGGCAGGAGAACTGCTTGAACCCAGGAGGTGGAGGTGCAGTGAGCTGAGATTACAGCTGGGTGACAGAGTGAGACTCCATCTCAAAAAAAAAAAAATCTCTCTCTCTCCTCTCTCTCTCTCTCTCTCTCTATACATATATATATATTCTCTTTATATATATATTCTATATATATATATTTTTTCTCTTTCTCTCTCTCTCTTTATATATATATATATGGAATATATATATATTCCATAGAAGAGAGGAAATTGGTCCCCATGACACACATCTCTAATTTTAGGTTTAGCAATCATGGTAATTTACATTAAATATTCTACAAACTTTGCCAACAACTAAGAAAATAGATATTCAGTTCTTTTAAACAATGCCAGCTGGAGTCACTGTGTCTGAAGATTGGCTCGAATGCCAGTCTCGAATCCTGTAGAAAGTGAATGCCGTCTTGATATTTCTACCAGGACTCCGGAAGTTGTGTCCCAAGGGCCACTCGCACCGAGCTCCGGCCTCTGCAGAACTAGTTCTGTTCTGGGCCCGTCTTCCCACCCATGTATGTTGTTCCCAGCCTGCCTCCCTGAACCATGCTGACACTCACCCACTTCTAGACTCATGGAAGGCCATCTCAGGTTTATGAGACTTTGCTGAAAGTTAGGAAAGACAGAGAACCTGACGTGGCAGTCAACATTGGCAACTTACAAGTAAATACTAAAGCATGACGGTTCCCAAACTGTGCGGGACGCCTTGAGATGTTGTGGCCAACTTATGGAAATGCTATGAGGGCACTGGGCATGGTGGCTCATGCTGTTTGAAATCCCAGTTCTTTGGGGTTTTCGCCATGTTGCCTAGGCTGGTCTCGAACTCCTGAGCTCAAGCAATCTGCTGAGGAGCTCGAGACGAGCCTGGGCAACATGGCGAAATCGCATCTCCAAAAAATACAAAAACTAGCCAGGTGCCGTAGGTAACACATGCCTGTAGCCCCAGCTACTTGGGAGGCTGAGGTAGGAGGATGGCTTGAGCCCAGGAAATAGAGGTTACGGTGAGCTGAGATGGCACCACTGCACTCTAGCCTGGGTGACAGCCAGACTTTGTCTCCACAAAAGCAAAGAAAAGAAACGCTGTGAGTTATTTTATGTTTTCGAGGTAAACAAAGCAATACTCAGTATCTGTCAGGTATGCAGCAGAAGTTACTAGCTCAAAGGAGGTCACTGTTACAACAGTAGATTGCATACATCCTCGCAGTGGTATCTTTGTGAATCTGAGTGTTCAGGGTTACTGAGTTAAAAGGCAAGCACAGCGTGAAAATCAACACGGAACAGGAAATGAGGGTGGGGGTGTCCAGTCTTAGTCCAGGGTTTGAGAGGTGTGCACATCCAAGGTACACGTCTGATTAATAAGTCATTGTGGTTATTTAACAGTAAAATAACATTATTTTTATTTGAATTTACATTATTATTTCAAACTACAATTGTTTGGACATATTAAGCTGGTTGGGTTTGCTACTTAATAAAGGAACTGTCCTTTCTTGTGGCCCAGGGGACACTATGGAAAACTCTGAGACACCAAGGGAGCAGTGAACCAAGAAAGTTTGGGAGCGGCTGTTACAGTAATTAATACTGTTGAAGTCATTTTTACCACGTAGGTGCCAGCTCCTGGTTAAGGGGCTTGGCGTTCATTTTCTCTCTCTGCTGTGTTCCTGTTTCCCAGCTGCTGTTTGCTTCCCATGCAGAACCCTTTAGTCATCCTTCCTTTTTCTCTGCCTCCTTTCAGAGCGTGCCCTCAGGGCGCTGCTCCCTTCTACCCTCCAGCAACTTATCAATGTATTTCCCTAAACAAAGACAATTTCCTCTCTAAAAAAAAAATTCTTTTACCAGTAATAAAAAAAAATAAAAAAATAAAAATTCTTCTTCTTCTACTATAAATCACTGTGCTACGGGAGAAGAGGCTTGAATCACCAGAGCACTGGTACTCAAGAACAGCGTGAAAGGAAGATCAAATCAAAAGCAAAATTGGTGAATAAAGGCAGAGAATAGGCCTAAGGAAAAGTTGATTGCTTCACGGTTTTACTGTGACCACAAGCTGTGTGCCTAAAACACATTTAAATCTGTCCAGAGTCCAAATGCAGAGCCTATTAACAGATGAAATCTTTTTCCTTAACTCTGTAGAACTGAATATTTTCTAACCTCAAAAGGCAGGATTTTATATCGTTGGGATCCTTTATTTCCTCCTGCAATTAAATATAGCGGTATAAGCTGTGAGAGCAAAAGCTGGTAATTTAGTCCAGCAGATATGTCTGTTTTCTCAAACATTTTAATGAAATTTTTCATTAAAAAATCAGCACCTTTGGATTTTGAGCATACACACCAACCAATCCTTGCCTTGCTTGATCCTTTATTCCATTCTTATTTCGGAAGAACATTAGACAACTTTGCCAGTCCGGGAGGGTGGGGGGAAAATAACTGATTCTTTTATGAGAGCGGATTAGTCCTGGCAGTTATGAAGCCCTGACTGCCCTGAAGTCCGATGAATGAAATAACTGTGTTCTCTCCACCTCCAACTCACTGCAGCAATATCCTCTTCCACATCCATCACTGTCTCATGCCTGACAGAATGATGGGCACACAAAATCATTCCCTAAAGTAGTAGAAATCTCTCACCCAAATGGTTTTTTGATAGTTACTCTGACAGATCTCTGGCCAACAGGCTCCTGTAAAATGGGTTCTACATTCTGCTCTGCTTTACAAGAACCACCTGTTTCCAGGTTTCTTTGCATTTATTCGCATTAACCTTCATGGCAAGCAGGACCTCTGCACTGTGAGAGGCCATTTACATAAGCCTTTCATTTACATAATACGTAGACTTAATGGATGAGGGTGAACGTGGCATTCTTGGTGCTTCTGTGGGGAATGCTTGCTTGGGATTACTTCTGGTTCATCAGTCTGAAGGACCAAGATCTCCTGAAATTTTGGGTGAAAAGTCCATGTTTTATTTCCTATCCTAATGTGTCTAGAGATCTCAATCTGATCTTGACCAGGCATTCTTCTGTAAGTGACTCCTACTGTTTCAGGCACCAGACTAACTGCTTATAGTAACTCTTCTCCAAACACGGCCACCATCAATGCCTTCCCCTCCTGGATGCACATGTTCTTCCTCATTTGAAAAGATGAAGCTTATATCTCCTTCCACTGAATCTAGGCTGGCCCTTAGAGTATCTCTGACCAATAAACATTGGTGGAGATGACCCTATGCTGGTTCCAGGTCTAACCTTTAGGAAGGCTGGGAGTTTCTGCCTCTTCTCTCTTAGGTGCCAGCTGCCAAGTAGGGTGACCAAATACTCTGATACTCCCATGCTGTATGAGAACCCAGTGAAGGCTGGGTGCAGTGACTCATGCCTGTAATCCCAGCACTTTTGGAGGCCGAGACAGGAGGACTGCTTGAGCCCAGAAATTCAAGAGCAGCCCAGACAACACAGTTAGACCCTGTCTCTACAAAATATAAAAATAAAAAAATTAGCCAGATGTAGTGTGCACTTGTAGTTCCAGCTACTTGTGGGAGGATCGCTTGAGCCTAGGAGGTTAAGGCTGCACTGAGCCATGATCATACCACTGTACTCTAGCCTGGGTGACAGAGCAAAACTCTGCCTCAATAAACATGAGCAGGAAAAAAAAGAAAGCCCAGTTATCAAATGGAGCGGTCACAGGCACACACAGACACACA
>CAUYQU010070554.1:0-72699 GCA_963574635.1 Cheracebus regulus | reverse complement strand
TAATTTATAAAGAAAAATTTTGTTCAAATTTCACTTTTTTTTTTTTTTTTTTTTTTTTTTTTTTTTTTTTTAAAGATGAGGTTTCACCATGTTGGTCATGGCTGGTCTTAAACTCCTGACCTCAGGTGATCCGCCCGCCTTGGCCTCCAAAGTGCTTGGATTACAGGCGTGAGCCACCGCGCCCATACAATATTCTTCTTATATCTGTAAAATTGACAGTGATATACTCTCTCATTCCTGATATTAATAACTTTAACATGTTCTCTGTTTTTCTTAATCAGTCTGGCTAGAGGTTATCGTTTTTATTGATATTCTCAAGGAAACAGCTATTTCATTGTTTTATCTTTTTTTCTCCTGTTCTCTATTTCACTGATTTCTGGTTTTATCACTCTTTCTTCTGCTTACTCTATGCCTACTGCTGTTTTTTGAGATTGTAAAGGAGGAAGCTGAGGTCATTGATTTGAGACCTTTTTTCCCTTCTAATATAAGCATTTCAGCACTGTAAATTTCTCTCTGAGTAATACTTTAGCTGTATTCCACAATTTTAGATCCATTGTGATTTCTTTTTCATTCGAAAAGGTCAAAATACTTTCTAATTTCTTTTTAAAAATTCTTTGATGTTTGGGTTTTTAGAGGTATGTTATTTTATTTCCAATATTTGGGGACCTTCCAGATTATCTTTTTGTTATTGGTTTCTAACTTAATTCTCCAATGGTCAGAGAACATGTGTTATGTAATTTAGATCCTTTTAGCTTTATTGACTTTGTTTTTATGGCCCAAAATAGAGTTAATCTTGGTAAATATTCCATGTGAACTTGGAAGCAATGTGTATTTTGCTGTTGTTGGTTGGAGCATTCCATAAATGTCAGTTTGTTCAAGCTGTGTGGTAGTGTTCTTCAAATCTCATCTATCCTTATTGTGTTTTACTGTTTTTGTTGTTGTTGTTCTATTTGTTCTATCAGTCATTGAGACAGTAGTGTCAAAATCTCCAAATGTAATTGTGGATTTATCTATTTTTCCTTGCAGTTTTATCAGTTTTTATCTAATGTATTT
Source organism: Cheracebus regulus (assembly GCA_963574635.1). Classification (NCBI taxonomy): domain Eukaryota; kingdom Metazoa; phylum Chordata; class Mammalia; order Primates; family Pitheciidae; genus Cheracebus; species Cheracebus regulus. Next base: position 71,646 of record CAUYQU010070554.1, on the reverse strand, counting down.
GGAATCTCTGTTATTAGGTACGTAAACATTTAAGATTACTATGTCCTCTATAAGTTAAGCCTGTTATCATTATGAAATTACCCTTTTTATTCCTAGTAATATTTTTTGCTATGCAATCTACTGTTTCTAATATTAATATAGCTGCTCCAGCTTTCTTCTGGTTAGTTTTAGCATGGCATATCTTTACCATCCTTCTGTTTGTAACTTTTTTTCTTTATACTTACAGAAGATTTTTTGTAGGTGATGTATATTAGGTGTTAACTTTTTCTATACAATCAGAGAATATCTTACCTTTAATTGTGGTATTTATTGCATTTACACTCAATAAGATTATCGATATGTTTTCATTTAAATCTGCTATCTTGTTGTTTGTTTGTTTTTTCATTTTTCTCATCTCCCTTTTTTCTTTTTTTCTGCTTTCTTTTGTATATTTTTTATGATTCCATCTCATTTCCTTTGTTGGTTTATTAGATAGAAGTCATTGCCTTTATTAGCTTAATTATTGACTTAGGGTTTATAGAATACATCTTTAGCTGAATTCAGTTCACTTTTATTTATTTTTTTTATTATTTTTTTGAGAGAGTCTTGCTCTGTTGCCCAGGCTGGAGTGCAGTGATGCCATCTCAGCTCACTTTCACCTCTCTCTCCTGGCTTCAAGTGATTCTTGTGCCTCAGCCTCCTGAGTAGCTTGGACAACAGACATGCCACCATGCCCTGCTAACTTCTGTAGTTTTAATAGAGTCAGGGTTTCACCACATTGGCCAGGCTGATCTCAAACTCCTGACCTCAAGTGATCCACCTGCTTGGCTTCCCAAAGTGTTGGGATTATAGGTGTGAACCATTTTTTGATCTTCATTGGTTTAAAGTATGTTTTATCAGAGACTAGGATTGCAACCTCTGCCTTTTTTTTCCCTCTCCATTTGCTTGGTAAATCTTCCTCCATCTCTTTATTTTGAGTCTATATGTGTCTTTGCATGTAAGATAGGTCTCCTGAATACAGCACACTGATGGGTCTTGACTTCATCTAATTTGCCAGTCTGTGTCTTTTGATTTGGGCATTTAGCCCATTTACATTTAAGGTTAATATTGTTATGCATGAATTTGATCCTGCCATTTTGATAGTAGCTGGTTGTTTTGCCCATTAGTTGATGCAGTGTCTTCATAGTGTTGATGGTCTTTACAATTTGATATGTTTTTGCAGTGGCTGGTACTGGTTTTTCCTTTCCATGTTTAGTGCTTCCTTCAGAAGTTCTTGTAAGGCAGGCCTGGTAGTGACAAAATCAGCAGTTGCTTGTCTATAAAGGATTTTATTTCTCCTTTACTTATGAAGCTTAGTTTGGCTGGATATGAAATTCTGGGTTGAAAATTCTTTTCTTTAAAAATGTTGAATATTGGCCCCTACTCTTTTCTGGCTTGTAAGGTTTCTGCCAAGAGATCCACTGTGAGTCTGATGGGCTTCCTTTTGTGAGTAACCCAATCTCTCTGGTTGCCCTTAGCATTTTTTCCTTCATTTCAACCCTGGTGAATCTGATGATTATGTGTCTTGGGGTTGCTCTCCTTGAGGAGTATCTTTGTGGTGTTCTCTATATTTCCAGAATTTGAATGTTGATCTGCCTTGCTAGGTTGGGGAAGTTCTCCTAGATAATATCCTGAAGAGTGTTTTCCAACTTGGTTTCATTCTCCCCATCACTTTCAGGCACACTGATATCAAACGTAGATTTGGTCTTTCCCATAATCCCATATTTCTTGGAGGCTTTGTTCATTTATTTTCACTCTTTTTTCTCTAATCTGGTCTTCTCACTTTATTTCATTGAGTTGATCTTCAATCTCTGATATCCTTTCTTCTGCTTGATCAATTTGGCTATTGAAACTTATGTATGCTTCACGAAGTTCTTGTGCTGTTTTTCAGCTCCATCAGGTCATTTATGTTCTTCTCTACATTGGTTATTCTAGTTAACATTTCATCTAACCTTTTTTCAACGTTCCTAGCTTTTGTGCATTGTGTTAGAACATGCTCCTTTAGCTCAGAGAAGTTTGTTATTACTTACCTTCTGAAGCCTACTTCTGTCAATTTGTCAAACTCATTCTCCATCCAGTTTTGTTTCCTTGCTGGTGAGGAGTTGTGATCCTTTGGAGGAGAAGAGACATTCTCATTTTTGGAATTTTTGGCCTTTTTGCACTGGTTTCTTCCCATCTTCATGGATTTATCTACCTTTGGTCTTTGAAGTTGGTGACCTTTGGATGGGGTCTCTGAGTGGATGTCCTTTCTGTTGATGTTGAAACTATTTCTTTCTGTTTGTTAGTTTTCCTTCTAATAGTCGGGCCTCTCTGCTGCAAGTCTGCTGAAGTTTGCTGGAGATCCACTACAGACCCTGCTTGCCTGGGAATCACCAGCAAAACAGCAAATATTGCTGCCTGCTCCTTCCTTTGGTAGCTTTGTCCCAGAAGGGTACTCACCAGATGCCAGCCAGAGCTCTTATATATGAATTCTGTCAGCCCCTGCTGGGAGGTATCTCCCAGTCAGGATACATGGGGGTTAGGGAGCCACTTGAGGAGGCAGTGTGTGCCTTATCAGAGCTCAAATGCTGTGATAGGAAATCCTCTGCTCTCTTCAGAGCTGCCAGGCAGGGACATTTAAGTCTGCTGAAGCTGTACCCACTACCATCCCTTTTCCCAGGTGCTCTGTCCCAGGTAGGTGGTGGCTTTAATTATAAGTCCCTGATGGGCTGCTGCCTTTTTTCAGAGATGTCATGCCCAGCAAAAGAGGGATTCTAGTTACACAGTCTGCCTGCAGAGGCTGTGATGAGCTGCCATGGGCTCTGCCCAGTCACTGTGTAAACGTCCAGGGGACTTTGTTTACACATGTAATGTTAAAATCACCTACTCAAGCTCAGCAAAGGTAGAAGCCCCTCCTCTCACTGAGCTTGAAAGTCCCAGATTGAGCTCAGACTGCTGTGTTGGCTGTGAGAATTTCAAGCCTGTGGATCTTAGCTTGCTGGTCTTTATAGGGGTGGGACCCATTGAGCCAGATCACTTGGCTCCCTGGCTTCAACCCGCTTTCTCAGGGGAGTGAACAATTGTGTCTCGCTGGCGTTCCAGGTGCCACTGGGGCATGATTTTTTAAAAAAACTGCTGTGGCTAGCTCAGTGTCTTCCCAGCACAATGTTGCTGGAAACCCAGGACCCTGGTGTTGTAGGCACTGGAGGGAATCTCCTGGTCTGCAATGCCGGGAAAAGTCCCTAATGACTTCCTTTGGCTAGGAGAGGGAGTTCTCTAGCCCCTTGTGCTTCCCAGGTGAGGCTACCCTGCTTTGGCTTGCCCTTGGGCTGCTCCCACTGTCTAACAAGTCCCAGTGAGGTGAACCAGGTACCTCAGTTGAAAATGTGGAGATCACCCGCCTTCTACATTGCTCTCACTTGGGAGCTGCATGCCGGAGCTGTTCCTATTCAGCCATCTTGCCGGCAGTTCTCTGCTTGCCTTCTATACTGTTTGACTATCAGATTTTAGAAAAGTCCTCTGGTCTAGGTTTAAGGGAATTCAGTAAGCTAAGAATTTGGAATCTATTTTTCTGTTTAGAAAAAAAAAATCTATAATTAGCTCCATACGTTTTTAAGGGTCACTGTCACTTCCCATCCTTTACACTGAGGCAGTCAATTACAAATCTGCAAAATTACAAAATCTACATCAATTAAAAAATCTTTTTTTTTTTTTTTAAGACAGCAGGATGGACTTTATTGAGACTACTACAGTAAGGGAGAGAGATGTCAGCAAAGGCTGAGCTCAACTCTGAGCCATGCAGAGGTGACTGGGCATTTTTTTTTTTTTTTTTTTTTTGAGGTGGAGTTTCACTCTGTCAAGTGGAGCAATCTCTGCTCACTGCAAACTCTGCCTCCCAGGTTCAAGCAATTCTCCTGCCTCAGCCTCCTGAGTAGCTAAGATTACAGGCATGTGCCACCACGCCCAGTGAATTTTTGTATTTTTAGTAGAGACAGGGTTTCACCATGTTGGTCAGGCTGCTCTTGAGCCCCTGACCTCAGATGATCCTCCTGCATCAATTACAAAATCTACAAAAGTTAAACTATAAGGCAAACTTTAGTTTTGGGAGAATCAGTCATAATTGTAAATCTTTTCCTCACCATTGTATTTCTGTCCTTTTTGGAGGTTTTTTGTTAGACTTTACACATCAGATTTAGTAACCTTTAGGGAAACTTAAGCAATATATTTAACTTTATATGTGATTCATGGCTTTCATTATTTCTTATCATGTGTCTCAGTTATCTTTTTTTTAAACATCTGAAAATATCATTTAAAAGGCTCTTTTCTCATTTAATGTAAGCACAAATCTCTTAATTAAATATAATATTTACTAAGTTTAGACTTGTGTTGGTTGAACTGAATGATTTGCTAAAACTTGTGAATGAACTAAATGCTCTCAGAAATTTTTCAGTAAGAAATTGTTTGCTTAAGATAGTTCTTATTCTTTCTTTTTAAGAATACTGATTTCTAGAAAATACATGTTTCTGATCATAAGTGTTGACACCAAATACTGCATGTTCTCACTCATAAGTGGAAGTTGAACAATAAGAACACGTGGACACAGGCAGGGGAACATGACACACCAGGGCCTGTGGCATGGGGGAGGGGCAAAGAGAGGTATAACAGGAGAAATACCTAATGTAGATGACAGGTTGATGGGTGCATCATATCACCATGGCACATGTATACCTATGTAACAAACCTGCACATTCTGCACATGTACCCTCCAACTTAAAGTATAATTTTTAAAAAAGCAAAAAAAAAAAAAGGCAATGCATGTTTCTGATCATAAGTGTTCACTAAGAATAAAGATTTAATTTCTTATTTTAATTAACACAATTTTCTTTCTATACAGTATCTACAACTATAGCACTTAATGTATTGCATGTATTACATTAAGAATATTTGTGTTTTTCACTGAAAACCCCTAAAATACTTTCTTCAACATTTGAAAAATGTATATTAAACATTTTTTTCTAATTTTTTATCATGAGTTTTTTGCATCATTTTGAATAACTTTTTTCCAAATGATTTCAGACTGCCATATAGAGTATGTGAAGTATATGACTCCTTCTTTCATTTATTCTGTGATTCATTTTAGTTAAGTATTGTAATAAGTGCTAGAAATACCATAAGTACAGCTCTGATCCAGAAGAATTTATACTCCGATGTTATATTTGGGTAAAAATAAAATAAGCAATTACAGCATAGTATTATCTAGAACTGTAAGGGATCTGAGATTCTACCCCACTTGCAAACTAACTAGTTAGCCTGCCATAGTTTCATAGATGCTGACAGAAGGCACAAGATACCTAGGTCAAAGAGAAATACAAACTTGTTGTTATCACTTCATTAAAACAAAATAAAGTGACTTTTTTGTTTGTTTTTACTTCCTCCTCTAATTTTCTTCTGTTTCTCTGTAAAGCAGTATTTTTTTGGGAAGGATTATATGTAATTGGTGTACCTAATTATGCTCCTTTTCTCTCCAACTCACTCCATTCATATCTTCACCTCACCACTCCACTGGAAGGATTATCTGTAATTGGTGTATCTAATTATGCTCCTTTTCTCAAGGCCACCAATGATTTCCACATTGCTAAATCCAGTGGTTAATGGGAGTGCTCATCATGCTTGGCCTAGCAGCAAAATTTGACACAGATGAACACACTCATTTCCCATTTTCTTCTTTTTTCTTCCATAAGAGTACTCTTTTCTTTCTACCTTTCTGTTTATTATCATTTTAGCCTTTTCTTAAAGTAATGAGAAAGAACATACAATCCAGAAATCTGTACAAAATAAAAAGGTAGTGCTCATTGATTTATCACAAAGTGAACATTCATGTAACAACCACTCATGTAAAGAAATAGTTATCACCAAAACCTCAAAAATTCCCCTTCTTCTTCCCATCCATTATTTTCCACCTGTCTCTAAAAAGAAGCCAATTTTAGCAATCATTTCCTTTTCTTTATAATTTAGTTTGACCTGATCTATTAAAAACTTTAAATATAAAGGAATTACTCAATGCATATTTATTATGCCTGACTTCTTCAAGTCTACAGTATATTTGTGAGATTTAACCAGGTTGTTGCATGTATATTTAGCTCATTTGTTTCATTGCTATATAAGATTCCACTGTATATGAATATGCAATTATTTATCTATTTCATTATTGCTGGACTTTGGAGTTGCTGACAGTTTTTGCAATCAGAAATAATACTGCTAAACAATCTTGTACCCATCTCTTTATGTAATTGTACATATGTTTTTATTGGGTATATACTTAGGAATGGAATTTCTGGGTCATGGGGTATGCATATATTCAACTTTGGTAGATAATGCCAAAATGTTTTTCACAATGATTTATCAATTTATCCTCCCATCATCAATGTATGAGAACTCCTATTTGTCTTCCCCAAACCTGATATTGCTAGTTTTAAAATTTTAGCTATAGCATTTTGATAAACAGTGGTTTTAATTTGCATTTTCTTATTAATGAGGTTGAACATTTTTTCATATGTATATTGACCATTTGAATATCTTCTTTTATGAAAGCCTTGTTCAGAATTCTTACTCATTTTTCTATTGGGTTTATCTGCTTTTGTGATTTGTAGGGATTCTTTTCACATATTAGATATAAGCCCTTTTTTGGTTATGTGTGTTGCAAATATTTCCTCCGACTTTGTAGTTTACTTTTGCACTGAGTATTGTGGGATAGATGCTGTTGGTGTTCTATCCACATTGTCTTGGTATTCACTTTTGTGCAGGAAGACTTCTTGCTTGAAACAACTGAGACTCTTTCCGAAGATTTTCTCTGGCCATACAAGAGGCTGGAGTGTATTAGGGAATTGATACCCTGGCAGCAGCTCTTAAGCAATACTGAATAAGAGTTGATGAATAAATACCCCATTTTCCTTACCTCCGGTGATAGCTTCTGAAACTTACTCTATGCCATCTCAGATGTCTCCATCCCTCAGATGGAGACAGTTAGACCATAGATGGAGACATCTGAGAGATGGAGACAATTTGATAACTTGATCATTCATGTCTTCTGTATTGATATCCTTTTCTCCTCTGTCTTACTCCCCCACTGCCTTGCCTGTTTTTGCTGGAATTACTTTTTAAAATAAATTATTTGCTCTCAAATTCTACTTTCTCACAGTTGGCTTTTGGAAAACCGATATTGAGTTAGTAATATCTTTTGATGAATAGAAATTCTTAATTCAAAGGGATCTGATTTATCAGTTTTTTCCTTCATAGTGTTTGCTATGTCCTGCATAATAAGTATTTACCTACTCTAATGTCTTCATTGTACCGTGGAATTTTAATTTATTAAGGTGATTGAATGATAACTTGGAGACACTCATGCCATTGTTTATTACTTATAGTTCCCAAGAGTAGAGGGCATACCAGGCAGGACCACCTGGGGAAGTACTAGGGTTGGTCAAGAGACAAAAGGAGCAAGGAGAAACATGGGCAAAAATCCTTATTACTGCAGTGCCAGGAAGTTGCTAGATATGGATAGCGCCTATTGGGCAGGAAGTAAAACAGAGATGTTGAAGTTGTGATTAGAGGATTTGTAATATGATTTTCACATGCCCATAAAAGCCAGACTGCAAGGGAGATGTAAACAACTTTAGCTGTTAGTTTCACTGTGTGATTAATAGATGCCAAATCATCAATTACAAAATCTGCAAAAGTTATTTAGAACACATAAGGCCATGAAGATATTCTTCCTTATTAATTCCAGATATTTTATTGTTTTACCTTTTATATTTAGATCTACGATCCATCTGAAATTAATTTTTGTGTGTAGGGTGAGGGAAGGGCAATGTTTCTTTTTTTTCCCCATATGAATTCGTAATTCTACTGGTACTGTTTATGGAAAAGACACTACTTTCCCCACTGCTCTGCAGTTAACCTTTGTCATAAATGAAGTGCCCATATATATGCTTGGGTCAGTTTCTAGATTCTTTATTCTGTTCCATTGGACTCTCTGTTCTTATGTCAATACCAACATTTCTTAATTACTGTAATTTTATTAGAAGTTGACATTCATTACAGTTAGTCTTTCCACCTTGTTCTTCTTCAATGGTGTGTCAGCTATTTTTGGAATTATCCCCCCTCCCTTTTTTGAGACAGGGTTTCACTTTGTCACACAGGCTGGAGTGCAGTTGTGTGATAATGGCTTACTGCAGGCTCAACCTCCTGGGATCAAGTGATCCTCCCACTTCAGCCTCTGAGTAGCTGGACCACAGGCATGTGCCACCACACCCAGCTAATTTCTTAAAATCTTTTTGTAAAGGCAGGGTTTTGCCATGTTGCCTTGGCTGGTCTCAAACTCTTGGACTCAAGTGATCTTTCCACCTCGGCCTCTGAACAGCTGGGCAACAGGCATGTGCCACCACACCCAGCACCTTTCTTAAATTATTTTTATAGAGGCAGATTTTGCTCTGTTGCCCAGGCTGGTCTCAAACTTCTGGACTCAAGTGATCCTCCTACCTTAGACTCCCAAAATGCTAGGATTACAGACATGATCCATTGCACCCAGCATGAATTATTCTCCTTTAGTGATTGTGATAGTTGTTTTCTGTTTAGTGATTTTTATTTATTTCCAATCTTCCAGTTAGTTTCAGAGATCCATTGTAAGAGAACATGACATATCCCATTTTGGGGCTAACAACATTTATTATGGTATTTTTTCTAAATCGATACATATGGTCACAGAACAGTCCAGGTATTGTGCAGTGGGGCTATAGACCGGGGTACCTCAAAAAGAAACATCTGGCTGGGCACAGTGGCTCATGCCTGTAATCCTAGAACTTTGAGAGGCCAAGGTGGGTGGATCACCTGAAGTCAAAAGGTTGAGACCAGCCTGGCCAACATGGTGAAACCTCATTTCTATAAAAAAACAAAAGGACAAAAAGAAACATTTTCATATCAAGTACATTATGTTATAATTGTAGTATCCTAAAACTCTACTTCATCTTTCAGTATTGGTAAATTAGTACAGGCATAGGAACAGTCCTCATTTCTCCAGGTTTGGTACCACTCCTCAACTCTAGAGGGCAATTTAATTTAAATAAAGTTTATTAATAAAATTTAGAATGTTTATGTTGTTTTATTTTGAAAAACTATAATTAAGACTAGTAGAGTTATGAAAATAGTTTTACTTGCACAAACAGGAACCAATAAGGGAAATCCATGTTGTTTTATAACTGTTTGGGAGGTTTGGTTTCAGCTTCTGAAAATATCATCTATGTACAAATACTCGTTGTGCCTTTTTCAGTTAACCTTAGTCTTTTGGTGCTGCTCAGGATGGAACTGCATCTTAAATTGAACCCAAGAGATTGAAATATAAACGAAAATTGGATACAATGAGATAAATTCTTCTTATTTTCAGACTTTTGGGAAACTAGTGTACTCGGTTTATTATGGTGGGTCAGTAATTTTTTAAATTTAGACTTGCCTTGTGGCTAGGCTGATATATATATAAATATATGGAATATACAAAGAGTAAGAATGTTCAAGAGGAAAACTCATTATTGTATTAAATATTTATGTTGTCCATCCAAATTTGGGTTTTTATCTTAACAGGTCAATGTTGCTGAATCAAAGATAACAAATTTAATATACTTAAAACATACCTTGGAACTTGTGGATCCTTTAAAGGTAATTTATACGTGTCTGTATCATACAAAACATGTCCAGCATTATTTTTTAACTTTTTGTTGAGAAAAAATTTCAAACTCAGGGAAAGTTGCAAGAATAACATGGTAAATTCCCCATATATTTTCTCTGTGTACATACTTTACACACACATACACATTATTAGCCTTATTACCCTTATTGAACCATTTGAGAATAAATTGCAGTACCTACTAATGCAATATTCTTCTAAAATCAATGGGTGAAAGTTTGATGAGGATTGGGTTATTTACATGTTCTTATATATCATTCTCATATCAAATATGCAATATCATTTTATAATATGTATCCCATACTCAATTTTTTAAAATTGTCCTAATGATGTTCTTTATAGTATTTTTTTCCTGATATAGGGTCCAATCAGGATCATACATTATATTTAATGTCATATTCTAAAAACTTCTTTGAATTGGAAAAGTTTCTCAGCAGCATAAGATCAGTTTTTAAAAAAGAAATTCCTCAATGTATGTGATTGCTTTCTCCTGATTAATTTCATCTATGCTTATTTGGCATTACTACTCTATGATGTATCCTTTTTAGCACATCACATCAGGAGGCACATAATTCCATTTCCTCATACTTGGTGATGTTAACTGTGATCAATTTCTTTATCATAAATTAGATTTTCTTTTGTAGTTAATAAGTTACTAATCTATGGAGAGTTATTTTGAGAATATATAAATAACCCGATACTCATCAAACTTGCACCCATTGATTTTAGAATTAATTGATGACTCTTATCTGAAGTAATTATTACTCTGATGGTTACAAGATGATTGTCTCTTTAACTTTTAAATACTACACTGTGTAAAACTTATTTTTATTAAAATGATAAAGGAACTGTTTTTGAAAAAGAAATAAATAATGAAAAATATGGAATCATTTTGTTATAGAGATTATTCTAATATTAACATGTTTTGGCTGTGCCCCTACCCAAATCTCACCTTAAATTGTAAGAATCCCTACATGTCAAGGGGGAGGGACCAGGTGGAGATAATTGAATCATGGGAGTGGTTTCCCTCATACTGTGCTTTTGATAGTGAGTCTCACATGATCTGATGGTTTTATAAAGCGGAGTTTTCTTGCACATGTTCTTCTTGCCTGGTGCCATTTAAAATGTAACTTTGCTCCTCATTTGCCTTCTGCCATGATTGTGAGGCCTCCCCAGCCATGTGAAACTGTGAGTCAATTAAACCTTTTTCCTTTATAAATTACCCAGTCTCAGGTATGTCTTTATTAACAGCTGAGAACAGTGTGGTACAGTAAATTTTACCAGTAGGGTGGGGTGCTACCATAAAGGTACCTGAAAATATGGAATTGACTTTGGAACTAGGTAACAGGCAGAGGTTGGAACAGTTTGGAGGGCTTAGAAGACAGGAAGATGTGGGAATGTTTGAAACTTCCTAGAGACTTGTTGAATGGCTTTGACCAAAATGCTGATAGTGATATGGACAATAACATCCAGGCTGAGGTGGTCTCAGATGGAGATTAGGAACTTTTGGGAACTGAAATAAAGGTCACTCTTGCTATGTAAAGAGACTGTCAGCATGTTTCCCCTGGCTGGAGGTCTGTGAAACTTTGAACTTGAAAGAGATGATTTAGGGTATCTGGGGGAAGAAATTTCTAAGCAGTGAAGCATTCAAGAGGAAGTGCAACTAAAATTTTGGAAAATTTGCAGCCTGAGGATGCAATAGAAAAGAAAAACCTATTTTCTGGAGAGAAATTCAAGCTGGCTGCAGAAATTTGCATAAGTAACAAGGAGGCAAATGTTAATCACTAAGACAATGGGGGGAATGTCTCCAGGCCATGTCAGAGACCTTTGCGGCAGCCCCTTCCATCACAGGCCCAGAGGCATAGGAGGAAAAAACAGTTTTCTGGGCCCCCCCTTGCTGTGTGCAGCCTAGGGACTTGGTGCTCTGTATCCCAGCTGCTCCATCTATGGCTGAAAGTGGCCAAGGTACAGCTTGGGCTATGGCTTCAGAGGGTGTAAGCCCCAAACCTTGGCATCCTCCATGTGGTGTTGAGCCTGCAGGTAGACAGAAGTTCAATAATTGAGGTTTGGGAGCCTCCACCTAGATTTCAGAGGATGTATGGAAATGCTTGGATGTCCAGGCAGAAGTTTGCTTCAGGGCCGGGATTCTCATGGAGAACCTCTGTTAGGACAGTGTGGAAGGAAAATGTGGGGCACAAGCCCTCACACAGAGTCCTCACTAGGGCATTGCCTAGTGGAGCTGTGAGAAGAGGGCCACCATTCTTCCTACTCCAGAATGGTAGATCCATCAGCAGCTTGCATCTTGCACCTGCAAAAGCCACAGACATTCAATGCCAGCCTTAAAAGCAGCTGTGGGGTGCTGGGGACTGTACTCTGCAAAGGCACAGGGACGGAGCTGCCCAAGGCTGTGAGAGCCCACTTCTTGCATCAGCGTGACCTGTATGTACATGATCTCCTTCTACATGGAGTCAAAGGAGATCATTTCAGAGTTTTAAGATTTGACTGTCCTTCTGGATTTTGGACTTGCATGGGGCGTGTACCACCTTCATTTTGGCCAATTTCTCCCATTTGGAATGGGTATATTTACCCAATGCCTGTACCCCAGTTGTATTGTAAGTAACTAACTTGCTTTTCAGTTTTACAGATTCATAGACAGAAGTGACTTACCTTGTATCAGATGAGACTTTGAACAGTGGAATTTTGAGTTAATGCTGAAATGAGTTAAGACTTTGGGAGACTGTTGGGAAGGAATTATTGGTTTTGAAATGTGAGGACATGAGATTTGGCAGGGGCCAGGGGAAGAATGTTATGGTTTGGCTGTGTCCCCACCCAAATTTTGCCTTGAGTTGTAATAATCCCCACATGTCAAGGGCAGGGACAGGTGGAGATAATTGAATCATAGGGGCAGTTTCCCTCATACTTTTCTCCTGGTAGTGAATAAGTCTCTCAAGAGCTGTTGGTTTTATAAAAGGGAGTTCCCCTGCACATGTTCTTTCTGCCTGCTGCCATGTAAGACATGACTTTGCTCCTCATTCACCTTCTGCCATGATTGTGAGGCCTCCCCAGCCATGTGGAATTGTGAGTCAATTAAACCTTTTTCCTTTATAGAGTACCCAATCTCAGGTATGTCTTTCTTAGCAGCATGAGAACAGACTAATACAAATATATATATAGTTAAAGTAATGTGGCAAAAGACTTCAAAACTGTTATTACCTTTCTTGTAATGAATGAAGTGGAATAAATCACCAGGAAAACATTGAGAGATTTTATGAAATACAAATTTTAAGCTTTGGTATGTCAAAAGCAAATAAAAGGCAAAGATAGGAAAAATTTATTTAAAATGACAGTGTATTAGTCTGTTTTTATACTGCTAAAAAGAACTACCCAAGACTGAGCAATTTAAGAAAAAGAGGAATCACTTATGTTTATATATAACACAGAAAGTCAAGCTATTTGAGAAACTGGACAATGTTTTAAGTGTGAAGGTCTTAAAGAAGCGTATGCTTCTTGGGATGACCGCCAGATACAACCTAAAGAAACAAATGGATAAACTATTGGAGTTCTATGCAGAAAGTGATGAATAGAAGCTGATGAAAAATAGAAAAACACTGCATAACATTAAAAAAAAAGGGGAAAGAAAGAATGGATTCATCTGCTTCACAGTGAACACATGCCACTTAATGGTATACTGATCATGAAACAAGTGACGATTTATCACAATGAAATGAAAATTGAAGGGAACTGTCAATATTCAACAGGCTGATTGCAGAAATTTAAGAAGAAAATGACATTAAATTTTTAAAGATTTATGGTAATTGAGCATCTGCTAATCGTGAAACATTAGAGAAATTCATTGATGAGTTTGCCAAGGTCATTGCTGATGAAAATCTGATGCCAGAACAAGTAGATAATGCTGATTAAACATCATTGTTTTGGCATTATTGCCTCAGAAAGACACTGACTACAGCTGATGAGGCAGCCCCTGTAGGAATTCAGGATGCCAAGGACAGAAAATAACAATGCTGGGCTGTGCTAGTGCAGAGGCACACATAAGTGTAAACTTGCTATATTAGGTAAAACTTGTGTCCTCACTGTTTTCAAGGAGTGAATGAATTTCTTACCAGTTTATTATTGTGCTAACAAAGAGGCCTGAATCACCAGGGATTTTTTTTTCCCAATTGGTTTCACAAACATTTTATACCAGTGGCTCATGCTCACTGCAGGGAATCTGGATTGGATGATGATTTAAATATTTTATTATTCCTTGAAAACTCTTCTGTTAATCCTCCAGCTGCAGTTTTTGTAAAAAATATTTATGCCATATTCTTTCCCCCAAATGTGACTTCATTAATTCAGCCATGTGGCTGTGATGAGAGTATCCTTAGATCAATGAAGAGTAAATATAAAAACTTATTTTTTATTTTCGTTTTGGGAGTACATGAGCAAGTTTGTTATGCAGGTATACTTGTGTCATGGGGGTTTGTTGTACAGATTATTTCACCACTCACATACTAAGCCTAGTGCCCAAAAAACCAGTTTTTTCTGCTCCTCTTTCTCTTCCCACACTCCACCCTCAAGTAAGTGCCATTGTTTGTTGATTTTATTTTTGTGTCCGAGTTCTCATCATTTAGCTCCCACTTTTAAGTAAGAACGTGGTATTTGATTTTCTGTTCCTGCATTAATTTGCTAAGGATAATGACCTCCAGCTTCATCCATGTCCCTGCAAAAGGCATGATCTTGTGCCCAGGCTCGAGTACAGTGGCACAATCATGGCATTCTGTACCCTTGAAATCTTAGGCTCAAGTAATCCTCCCACCTCAGTTTCCTGAGTAACTTGGAGTACATGCATATGCCACTATGCCCAGCTAATTTTAAAAATAGTTTTTTATGGACAGGGATCTTGCTATGTTGCCCAGGCTGGTCTTGAACTCTTGGCCTCAAGCAATCCACCTGCCTTATCCTCCTGAGTCACTGGGATTACAGGTGTGAGTCACCACACATGACAATGGAAAGTTTTCAAAGGGAGTTTAGTGTGAAGAATGCCATATATGCTGTTGCCAGTGTTTGGAACATAGTTACTAAAGACATGGTTGTGCATGCCTGGCACAACCTCTGGCCTGTGATGCTGTTCAATGATGATGATAAAACAAAGTGTGACTTGGTAGGATTCCATATGTCAAGTGAGAAAAAAATTATGTCTGACCTCCTAAAATATGCAAAATATATACTTTCAGAGTCTGTCAGTAAGCTGGAAAAAGTAGGTGTTGAAGTTTGTATGTATGTATGAATGTATATATTTATTTTTTGAGATGGGATCTCATTCTGTCACCCAGGCTGGAGTGCAATAGTATAATCTCAGCTCACTGCAACCTCTGCGTCCTGGGCTCAAGCCATCCTCCTACCTCAGCCTCCCGAGTAGCTGGGACCACAGGCATGCACCACCATGTCCAGCTAATTTTTTGTATTTTTGTTACAGACAGGGTTTCACCATGTTGGCCAGGCTGGTCTCGAACTCCTGAGCTCAAGCGCTTTGCCCACCTTGGCCTCCCAAACTGGTGGGATTACAGGCATGAGCCACTGCGCCCTGCCAATTGACATTTTTAACATCAATAATGAGGCCCCAGCTGTTCATTCATCAATGGATGATGAAATAGAAAAAAATGGTTCTTATTTAAGGTGATCATAGCAATAATGATGAAGATGATGTTGTAACACTGCAGAAAAAGTACCTATAGACATTGTGAAAATGTGTGATAGGCTATTGAAGATCTAGAGTTTTTATTAAGCACAATAAAATTCCTATCTTTACCATATAAGAATGGAGAAGCACACATTCATAACAGAACAAGAAATCATGTCAGTTATAAAATCAAAGAGAAATTTCTATGACAAAAACCATTATTAATGAGTCAGATGACTCTGGAGGAAACATTTTTAAAAGCTGTCCCTCAAAATGCCTCTATATCCTTAGAATACCCACTTCCTGGTCCCTTAACTGTTTCTGATGTTCCATTTCACCTAGAAAAATACAGTACAGTTTATAGTAACCTCTTAATCAAAACATAGCATCATAGGTGGATACTGAAAATTGTTAGTTGTTGCTGTCGTTTAAGAGCTGATGCAGGTATTCCAGGGGTGCTACCTTGAGCACACTTTTTCACTGTATTAATGATATGTCATTTTTTCTACTGTTAAGTACTGATGGGTAAATGAGTGTTAAAAAATGATTGCTTATTGGTAGCATACAAATTCAGAGTTAGGAATGATAGTACGCCAGACAATCACATTGTCCACATAAGTGACTGAAATAGTGACACCTTTGCTTTCTGATGATTCAGTGTACACAGACCTTTTTTTTTTTGAGACAGAGTTTCACTCTTGTTGCGCAGGTGGGAGTGCAAGGTGCGATATCCGCTCACTGCAATCTCCCCCACCCACCCACCGCAGATTCAAACTATTCTTCTGCCTCAGCCTCCCCAGTAGCTGGGATTACAGGCTTTTATGCACAAAATTATTTAAAATGTGGTATAAAATTACTGCAGTCTATGGTATAAGGTGTATATGAAACATAAATGAATTTCATGTTTAGACTCAGGTTTAATCTCCAAGATATCTCATTATGTACATATGCAAATATTCAAAAATATGGAAAAATTCCAGAATCTGAAGCACTTCTGATCCCAAGCATTTCAGATAATAAATACTCAACCTGGATTAAGTCAGAGGCTTGGGAAGGAGCACACAATTATATAAAATTATTTATTTCAGACACTGACAGGAAAGATACTGTATTTAGAATGTTTATCTTTAGAATGATAGTAGATTTAATTTTTTCTTTATGTTTTGGTAAATTTTTAGTTTTTATCTGTGCATATTATTTTCTATTCATAAGCAAAAAAATGTTATTACCATTGCTTCATATCAAACTAGAAAAGGAGGTAATGGTCAGGCTAAACGTGCTTTTTTCTCTTCTTTTCTGTTTATTTAGTTAGTGACCCCTCATAGTTTTCATTAAGCAAAATAAAATTCCTATTTTTACTATTTAAGAATGGAGAAATTGCTCTATTTATGAATATACGGAACACCTTTTTGGTTTAATGTGTATCTAACCTAAATTTTGGAATTATATTTAGTGTACTCTAAATGTACAACAGTAGTTGTTTAAGTACCTATGTCTACAGGTCGTCAGATGTTAACAATTAGTAGGCAGGCAAGAAAAATAAAAGTTCTAATAAGCAGTGGATGGCACTTATTAGTCATGTACTTTTTTTTTTTTTTTTTTTTTGAGACACAGTCTCACTCCGTCACCAGGCGCCAGGCTGGAGTGCAGTGGCGCAACTTCGGCTCACTGTAACCTCCGCCTCCCGGGTTCAAGCAATTCTCCTGCCTCAGCCTCCCGAGTAGCTGGGACTACAGGCGTGCGCCACCACGCCCAGCTAACTGTTTTGTATTTTTAGTAGAGACGGGGTTTCACCATGTTGGCCAGGATAGTCTCGATCTCTTGACCTCATGATCCGCCTGCCTCAGCCTCCCAAAGTGCTAGTCATGTACTCTTCATCTGGAAAAAGGGAAAGATACTATCTGTCCTCAGCTACATGGCTAAAATATATTTCATGAGTAAATAAATGAGGAAATGAAGAAAGCACTTGGTAAACTATAAAGTATTAAACAAATGTAAAATGATACATTTGAATGATATTGCAATTGATTATCCTTTTTTATTTTATTCTTTAATAGATTGCTATGAAGAACTGTAACACACCTTTATTACGAGCTTACTATGGTTCCTTGGAAGACAAGAGGTCTTTGTCACTCAACTGTTAATAGAAACTAAGATTATTCTCTTCTTCCTGATCATAACTGATTTTAAAGACTCTAGCTGTATGAACAAATGTTTGAGTTTTGGTTAACAGAATCTTTAACTTAGTCATCAAAATTCTAATTGCACATTTTACCTTAAAAGTACAATAAATAGGATAACAACACATTGATCATTTGTGTTGACAATTAGAATAGCATGAAAACTTGAAGTCCATGCACAATTTTAATATTTCTTTTTAAAACCATTCTCCATGGAAAGACTTTTTTTTGCAAATAATAAAAATATATTTATTTATTTTGTTAAATCGTATAACAAAAAATAGTAGATATAAATATTAAATACAATCTAAACACAGTTTAATTTTAATAATGTTAAATTATTAGCAGTGGTTGTGGACTAAAGAACTACTGGTTTTTCAGTAGTTTTTTGATTTGTGATACTTAAGAACTATTTTTCTATTAATTGAAGATTTATACCCTGTGTGAGGTCACACATTGAAGTTAATAATAAAATTGGCTTAATTACAAATAAAATATAGAATGGAATGAAGGAAAAGTTGAGGAAAATATGTATTACCAGATTTCTGGTTTGCATAATCATTTCTCTTTGTCACTGATAATTTTGAGGTTCCTGTTATGCTGTTTACATATGTGTTTGGTGTCCCTTGCCTCTACTGAAGGCAGGGATCATATGTTATTTTTCTCTGAATCTCTTCACCTAGCATAGTGCTTGATACATGGTATAAATTAATGTTTACTGAGTGAATGAGCATGAAGCCAGAATTTTTATAACAGTTCTTTAGAGATATATTTTATACCCACAGGCACATCAGTATATATAATTTAGGAGATCTATTAGCAGATGTAGAATTGTTCTTGGGGTCCTGATGCTGTTTTAGACTAGTCCTGTCTGATGAAATAGTTTAAAATTGAAATAATCAGAGCTCTAACTTAAGTAAATTTAAATATTTATTACTTAATTAGCTATTTCAAATATGTTTCAACAAAAATTTGCTACCTACTGTGATTCAAATTATAAATTAAAATAACTCTTTGACTTATTGCCTACAATATTTTTCTTCTTGACTTAATATTAGGTTTGGAATCATACTTGAAAAGATTAAAACAGTAATTAATGATGATGCAAGATACATGAAAGGATGCCTGAACATGAGGACTCAGAAGTGCTATGCAGTGAGGTCTAACATAAATGAATTTCTTGACATAGCAAGAAGAACATATACAGAGATTGTAGATGACATAGCAGGTAATTTATTTATTTGATAATACTTTTTATTTTTGTAGGGATTAAACAGACTTTTTAGGACATACTGTTCTTCTTTGCTGCTAACTAGCCATACATATTTTTAATTTATTTTTTGTTACCAAAACATAAGGTTAGTATGTATTGCCATTTAAGGAAACAGCATATGTAGCAGCCTTCATACTAAACTCCTTTTGAAAAACTTCCATTGCCAGGTGCATTAGCTCATGCCTGTAATCCCAGCACTTTGGGAGGCAAAGGAGGGCTGATAGCTTGGGCCCAGGAGTTTGAGACTAGCCTTGGCAACACAGCTAGTCTTTTGTAGAGACAGAACTTTGTCTCTACAAAAAATAAAAAAATTCAGCATGCGTGGTGATGTATGCCTGTAGTCCCAGCTACTCAGGAGGCTGAGGTAGGAGGATCACTTAAGCCCAGGAGGTCAAGGCTGCAATGAGTTATGATTGCACCACTGTACTCTGCCTGGGCAACAGAGTGAGACCCTGTCTCAAAAAAAAAAAAAAAAAGAAAATCATTAGAGTTTGAAAGAGTAGCAAGACCTCCTACTTAAGTATAAAATAATAATAATTTAAAAACCATATGAATCTTTAAAACAGAGTTATTTTCTCATTAAAATTTATTCATTTTGTTTTGTTTTTGTTTTTCTTGTTTCTGGTCACCAGGAATAATATCACAGCTTGGAGAAAAATATAGTCTTCCTTTAAGGACAAGTTTTAGCTCTGCTCGAGGATTTTTCATCCAGATGACTACAGATTGTATAGCCCTACCTCATGATCAACTTCCTTCAGAATTTATTAAGGTTCATTTTAGAGTGGTTAGAAAATTATTGTTTCTGATTTTATAGAATTACATCTACATATTTTTGGGACTTCTTGAGTTTTACAAGCCAAATTTCTGAATGTTCTATTTCTTCTCCTATTCCTACCCATCTACCTAACTAATATACTAATCTAAGAGTGACTTAGCAGATTTCTTTGTTCCTTCTCCACTCCCACTGCTTCACTTGATTAGCCTTAAAAAATAAATAAATTAATTAATTAATTAAATAAAATTTTTTAAAAAAAGAGTGACTTAGAAGTTTTTGCAGAAATACCAAACTCAGTGTTTCCCACAGTTCTGGGAGCTTAGTGTAAGAGAAAAAGGAAAATGAAGAAAGAATACCCAAAAGCTGTTTATAATAAAAGAAATTAGGAAAATACCACACCATTTGCCTATTAAATGTTTAAAAAGTCCTGAAGTAAAGAAATCTACTTAACTTTAAAAATCTAATATTTCCAAACCTTTATACCACAGTAATAATTTTTCCTATGTAGCTCTTTTACAATATCCAGTTTGCGAGGGTCTAACCCACTCTAATCTTTGTTCTATTTGCTTCTGGGGGTACTTTTTGATAAGAACAAACCATTTAACTTTCAGGCTTTTAGATATTAAGATTAGAGATTGAGTTGACGTTCAGCTATAGGACAAGGAGTGTGACAGGGGTCAGAGATGGAGTAAGGATCACTTATGTCCATCATGCATGTTACTTGGTAATAAGATGCAGTGATTTCAACGTTTTAAGGCCTACCAAAATAGTCATCCCAGATGAACTAGGTCAAAATATCCTGCTTTTTAAGGATGAATGTATGGGTTGAAAAAAAATCTGGCTTTATTCTTTGAAGTGATCTTCCTTTTATGTTTCACAAATGTTATTTACAACTTTCTTTGTAATGCCATATCACAAAGATTAAAATGATTAACTTAAATATCCATATTTCTGTTGTTTAAAATCTTATATTTCATAGTAGTGTACACTTATCTTGATAATTGTTTTTGAATCTCCCAGATTTCTAAAGTGAAAAATTCTTATAGCTTTACATCAGCAGATTTAATTAAAATGAATGAAAGATGCCAAGAATCTTTGAGAGAAATCTATCACATGACTTATATGTAAGAGCATTTGAAGTATTTGAATACTGAATTAAGTTGGTTTAATTTGAGAAACTGTGATCCATTTTATTAGTTGAATTTTTGTCTAACTACAGACAATTGTAGAATTATGTATGTTAGCAAAGACAGTCTGTCATTATGATTAGAATCACTGATCCTCACAGAAGCTTTGGGGAAGATCTAATTGCAAACAAATACTGTTATAATTGATATTTCTGTAATATGCATTCTACCATGATGTAGAACTTGGCACCTTATGGGTTTACCTGGGCTTCATTCAGTTTATTCTTTTCCTATAGTCTGTAAGCCCTCAGCTTCTTATACCTTGATATTAATAATTCAATAGCAATATCACAATAGTGTGAGTTCTTTTGCTGGTCATGATATAGTAGCAATACAGCCAGAAAGAAGAAGGACATTCAGAACACTTACTCTCTCAGATAATAGAAAGGTTGGGCTTTCAAAACAATTTCAAGGCATGTACCACAAACATTTTAATATATTGTAAGTTTTGGGTACATACTTATCTTTGCAAGAGGAAAACTTTTTGCACTATATTACAGTATAACTCTGCCTTATAAAAAAATAATTATATGATTCAGATATTGTGTTTGTGTGCATATGTGTGAGAGAATAAGAGAGAAAAGGAAAGAAAAAATGGGTGAGAGACAAAATCCATATAGCTTTTGTGTTGAACTTAGCATTTGCAAATTCACAAAATGATTAGGAAATGGGATCTGCCCAGGTATAATGAGGGCTTGATTTCACCTATCAAATATTTTTATTAATAAAAACTTATTAATATCAGATAAAAACAGTTATTTCAAAAATATGATGTTAATACACCAGAAGATAGGTTCTTTGCCACTAAGTATCTGTGATCTCAAACAAAAACTTTGATTTCTTCATCTCTAAGATGAGATAGTTGAACAATAGGCTTTATCTATAGTGTATAACTCAGTTGTGAATATTATTTTACTTCAGCTAATGAATTTAATATCATTTTACAATTAAAATGTATGTCCCTTTTGAAAAATATTATTACATGTCTTACCAAATGTGTGTTTTCAGGATAGTGTGCAAACTGCTTAGTGAGATTTATGAACATATTCATTGCTTATACAAACTATCTGACACTGTTTCAATGCTGGATATGCTACTGTCATTTGCTCATGCCTGCACTCTTTCTGACTATGGTAAGTTTCTTTGGAAGAAACATGTTGCATACTTAAATTTGTATTCCTTTCAAACAATTTGATATAATAGTTATGACATTTAAAAATTTTAACTTGAAATAGAGTCTCTTGTCTCAGGTCTTAGACTAAGACACAAAATAAAGAATTTTGGCGGGGAGGAACTAGGGTAGGGACAGCAGAGGCTGGGGAGTTGGGGAGGGAAGGGATAACATGGGGAGAAATGCCAGTTATAGATGAAAGGGGAATAGAGGCAGCAAACAACCTGGTTATATATGCACCCATGCAACAACCCTGCATGACCTGTACATGTACCCCAGAACCTAAAGTTAAAAAAAAAAGGGAGTAAAATTGTCTCATAAGCTTTTCAATAAATATTTTTGAAGTTAATATTTAAAGTTAAATTTTATTTGAAGATGCTTTTCCATGATATATAATTATTAGGGATCTTACATCTCTAAAAGGGGGTTGGGGGGTGAGTGTGGTGTTTCACACCTGTAATTTTGAGAGGCCAGCACTTTCAGAGGATATGGCAGGTGAATCTCTTGAGCCCAGGAGTTTGAGACAAGCCTGGGCAACATGACGAAACCCCATCTCTACAAAAGAAAAACCCATAAAAAATACACTGGGCATGGTAGCACCTACCTGTAGTCTCAGCCACTTGGGAGGCTGAGATGAGAAGTGATAGATTGAGACCCTGTTTCAAAAAAATATATAAATCAAGTCTCTAAAAAGAAAACAATTTAATTGTATGATGAATTGTTTTGTATATAACCACTGTTTTATAAAAGTACCTGTATCCACCATTAATAATGTAGATAAACATGTATTAATTTAAAAGTATAAAATTTCATTAGGATATATAGCACATAACTGAACATTTCTTAAATCTCTTGGAAACTGAAGAGTCTACCAGTGAAACTGAGAAACCCCCTGGCATCAAGAAAGTCAAGAGATACCTAGTAATAAAACAAATTCACTTGTAGACATTGGTATAATGGGGACATCATTGCAGCCATTAACATACATTTTGTTTTCATTAACCTTCTCATTTATATTTGGCTTTAAGCTTAAGCCATTCAAGTCATCTTTTCTGATCACTTCATTAATTACTATCCTTTCTTAGTCCCCTTATTTTATCTTATTAACTTAAAAATCATATTTTTATTATTTCACCTCTTGTATATATTTTGGTCAACTTATCTCTAATAATTCCATGAATATATTATGTCATGTCTAAATCTTTCAAAATTGTACAATTATGTTTGAATGTTTTATCTTATGCTTTAATATCTAGTACAAGATTATATGCAAAGTGAAGGTGTCATGAGGGCTATAAATTATTATCTACAACCTTGTCATTATAGATATTTCCACTTTTAGGGATGTATTTGTTCATTTCTAACTCCTGTAACTTTTTTGTTTAAAGTAGGCTCAAACATGGTAACCATTGCTAAAAATCAGGTTAGTTTAGCCTTAAATACAGATAGCCCTTTTGTCATTAGATGTGATTTGTTTGTTCCTTTGGTACAGCAAAAAAGATTTGCTCCTTTGTAATCTTGTACCATTAGTAAAATGACCCCTAGAAAACTACCTAATGTGAAAGAAGATAAAGCAGTTTTCCTGTGATCCACTCCCATCCCTCCCAATAAGGGGCCACTCCTGAGCAAAAATAAGTCAGATGACATGGTCTGTGAGAACTGTACCTTTGAACAAATTTTGCTCAACAAATTTGCCCAGATATTTGTTAGATGGAGAGCTTTTATTAAGGAATGGTTTTAGAAATGATGTCCCTGATTCAGGGTTGCTATGGTGAGCAAACCTATAATTAATGGATATATCACTAAAAGCTCCAAGAAGAATGTCATACACCTCTCTAGAATATATAATGGAAATGCTTCATAACACAAACACTCACAACTGTGTATGTTAATATGCCAAACTCATTAAAGATATAACCTATAATTTTGGTTGAGAAATTGAGGAACATGCTACGGGAAGGAAGGACTTGGAGATGCATGTATGATATTACTAATATTTTACTGCTTTGCCTGAACTTCTTAATTGCTAATATGCCTGTAATCATTAGTAAAGCTTGATATTTTAGAAGATTTCTGATTTGTATGAGTCTGACTGAACAATAACATTATTTGTGTTAGCTCAGTTGATATGGGCCAGGTTGTCTTTAAAATTCATGAAAAATAGTAGCTAGGGCAGTTTGGGGCAAGAAAAAGGAGGGGATGAGAAAATACGATGAAAATCTGCTATTTAGATAACTGCCTATTCATTCTTAATGAGAAGTAGACAAAAAGTTCAGGCCAATTTCCAGGGAAAATCTTGCCAATGAAATAAGGAGAAGGTAGATATCCCTCCGAAGGAACTGAGTAGGTGGATTGGCAGAGAGTTACAGACAGTGGAAAAGATAGCAACCATTTATATTGTTTGGCTGTTGCTGGTAGTACCACTGAAAACAAGATCCTTTAAAGAGCGGGAGATGAAAACAATTGGAAAACCTTTAAGATTGAATTTTGTAGACACTGGAAGGTTCCTTTATGTCTCTATGGCTGTGTGGTGAGATGCCCTGTTTATTTGCATAGTAATACCAGTAAGGCCATTGTTTACCTGAAAGACCATACAAAGAGCTGCAGGCTAAGTTACTGTGACTAGAAATATCAGGGAAACGCTATTAAAGACTTTAAACATTTTACAGAGATATACTAGACCCTGTTTGGTGAATCCTTAGTGGTATATGTTCTTAAAATTAATAAGCAAGTGATCTGGGTTGAATACTGTCCACCCAAAATTCCTATGAATGTGGCTTTATTTGGAAATAGGGTTTTTGTAGATGTAATGGAGTTGAGATAACATTATAGTGAATTAGGGTGGGCTCTAATCAAAGGATTGTAATACTTATAGAGGGAGGGAGATTTTTGTCAGAGACATGAAGGGGATATAAAATGATGTGAAGATGGAAACTGAAATTGGAATGATCCTTGTCAAAGGGTGCCAAGGATTTGCCAGCAAACACAAGGATCTAGGAAAAGACAAGGAAGAATCCTTTTGCAGGGCTGTCAGAGAAAGCATGAACTTGCCCACATCTTAATTTCAAGTTTTTAGCTTCCAGGAGTGAATTTCATTTGTTTTTTGTTTTTTCTTTTTTGAGATGGAGTTCTGCTCTTGTCACCAAGGCTGGAGTTCAGTGGAGCAGTCTTGGCTCACTGCAATGTCCGCCTTCCCGGTTCAAGCAATTCTCCTCCCTCAGCTTCCTGAGTAGCTGGGATTACAGGCTCCTGCCACCACGTCCGGCTAATTTTTTGTATTTTTAGTAGAGATGGGGTTTCATCTTGTTGGCCAGGCTGGTCTCAAACTCCTGACCTCAGGCGATCCACCCACCTCAGCCTCCCAAAGTTCAGGGATTACAGGTGTGAGCCACCATGCTTGACCAATTTCATTTGTTTTAAGCAACATCGTTTGAGAATTTTTTATGGCAGCCCCAGGAAACTAACACAATGGCTATGTTGCTAATTTTAGATTCCACTTAATGAAAGGGACTTTTTGTACTGGCAATTTATTCCCAAGTAGTTGCAGACTTCTGTTAGAAGATGTTTTTAGCATTATTACACTTAATTTTCTTCAATTGTTTATAGTATGAGATGGCAGAACTACTCAGAGTGGTAACTGTTGCACTTACTCCATTATAAATGGAATACGCTTTCTGAGGCTATTGGAATGCTGCAAGTATAGATGACCCTAATCAGCTTTATTGTGATGAGCAAGACACGCTTAATTAAATGCTACTGATACAGATGATGTTAGATGCACAATCTGGAGCAATTCCTAATCTTGGGTGCTTCATGTAATCTAGCTGTTAAGAAGCCAAGAGAATATTCAGGAGAAAGCATCTGACCATCAGGCTCTGTTACTGTGCATGGCGGGGATAAAATATTTAGGCCTCATAAAAAAAAGATACACAAAGCGGAGAAATGATAATTTGGGTAAGGAAATAATAACTGACTCAACTGGAAGAATCTGACTTTTGAAAAATAATGTACCCATACTTAAAACTTAGAGCACCATGGCAATTTAAATCAATCTATTTTAAATCCAGTTATGAGAACTGCGATTAAGAATTAAAAAATACTTGGATGAGGGCTGAATTTACCTCTGATGAAGCCATGGATCCTTAAAAGTTTGTCTTAGAAGCTAGGATCAACTCACCCAACCCACTGGAGGATCTTGGGCTTTTTGCAATGGTTTGGGTAAAGCAGTTTGGGCTTGGTATGTAAAACTTCTTAGGATTTCTAGATGAGAATGTTCAATAAGTAGCAATGGTTCTCAACTGGAAGCTAATTGGCAATTCAGAACCATTAATTTGACAGTTTATGGAGACATGTTTGCATGTCACAACAGTGGAGTTGTTACTGACAACCATTGGGTAGAAGTTGCAGCTGTAGGAATATAGCTACAAATCCTACAATACACAGGACAGTCTTTAGGCTACACAATGAAGATTTATCCAGCAAAATGTCAGTAGTGCTGAGGCTGACAGAATATGATACAGGCATACCTTATTTTCTGTGCTTCATTTCATATTACTTAATACACTGCATTTTTTACATGTTGAAGGTGTATGACAACTTTGTGTCTCTGTGATTCATGGAAGGAGGTCAAAATATCAACACTAGCAGAAGTTTGGAAGAAGTTGATTCCAACACTGATGGATGACATTGAGGAGTTCAAGATGTCAGTGGAGGAAGTAACCACATATGTAGTGGAAATAGCAAGATATCTAAAATTAGAATTGGAGTATGAATATGTGACTGAATTTCTACAGACTTATGATAAAACTTTACAGTCGTGAGATTCCTTGTTATGGATGAGCAAAGAAAGTGGTATGTTGTGACTGAATCTACTCCAGGTGAAGATTCTGTGAATACTGTTAAAATGACAACAAATAATTTAGAATATTACATAAACTTAGCTGATAAAGGAGTAGCAGGAATTGAGAGGATTGACTCAAATTTTGCAAGAAGTTCTGTGAGTGAAATGCTACCTAACAGCATCATATGCTACAGAGCAATCTTTCATAAGAGGAAGAGTAAATTGATCCTGCAGACGCCATTGTTACCTTGCTTTGAGAAACTGCCACAGTCACCCCAACCCTAAGCAACTACCAGCACTTATCAATCAGCAGACATCAATATTGAGGCAAAATCCTCTACAAGCATAAAGACAATGACTAAAGATTCAGATGATAATAAGTATTTTTAACAATGTTTGAAAATTAAGATATGTACATTGTTTTTTAGACATCATGTAATTGCACACAAACTGTGATATCATGCGAAATTAACTTTTATATGCAATGGGAAACCAAAAAATTGTGTGACTAACTTTATTGCAATATTTGCTTTATTGTGCTGGCCTGGAACTGAACCCAGTGTATCTCTGCAGTATGACTGTATTTAATAATATCTTTGGAGAATATAAGTGGTACTCTGAAAGACAAGAATGTAAACTGGGACAGTATGAAGCACCATTTTGGATATATTCAAGATAAGATTGAAGTTATGAATTTGAAAGATTGATGATGGCGATCATCTGATGGTTATGTAATATTACCTTTCTTCTGAGAGCCCAATTTGGATGGATATTATAAATAAATGAGAAATATTGCCTTTTCCATTTCCATGGGAATTATCAACTAATTTCACTCTTCACCCAGTTTCAATGAGCTTGCCCATGAATGTAAACTAGAAATCACAAGTCCAATGTGAGAGGAAAAGGCTTGGGATCCATGTGAGATTTCCCAGTTTCTTCCTGCTTAGTCTGTGTCTCTTCCTTGCTTGTCTTTGAAATTAATAGTAAATCTTGAATTGAGTATGAGTTCTAATTTGTGAGTCTGATTTGATAATATGGTAATTCGTATTAGCTCAGTAACCATGATTGTTTATTCCATAGCAGCACCAAAAATCATCAATATGAGGTTGGTTTTTCATCATCAATATATTGAGATTAAAACAAATTACCACTGGAGGAGATGGCAATACATGATTATCCTTCTAAGGGAAAATTTGAACGTTTAAAAGCAAATATTTCATTGCATGTTAATGTCCAGTAAGCACTAGGGAAAATATACAGATTTTTAGTAGAAAATAGTATGCATATAATACTTGATGATGACTTATATAACATTTATATAATGTCTTTATTATTTTGAATCCATGGGTAATTTTTTAAAAATATCTAAAACTATAATTTTGATATAGTAGCTCCAAATCTGGATCTGCAGTGTATATTGTAGATGTAGCATTAATTTTCTGCACAGAAATAACATTACCTCTTATAATTCTTGCCTGTGTTCCATTCTCTTCTCTGGGTAAGAGTGGGGATGAGGTGGGGGAGACAACACCTTCATGAATGTCTCATTTCTATACTTGTCAGTCAAGGTTTTGCTTTCAGTCTGCCTTGTGGATAAATTGAATGAAACATTTTTTTTAGTTTTTATTTTTGATTAAAAGAGAAGGAAATTTATCTTGTAAAGTGATAAATAATTCCCAAAAACACTATGTAAAGCAGCACTATATATATAGTCTGAAATAAAAGTTATGTTTTCGTGGAATTATTTTGAGATTGTCAAAACTAGAAGTTTTTCAGTAATTGCTTCTGACATGTAATTTGAATGATATTTAAAATTTCTATCATGAATAACTGAGGTTTAATTAAAGACTTTATCTAATTAGTACTGATAAGCATAACTTTGATTTACACATTCAGAAGATAGTTTCAATTTAAAGTGTTAAATTTCCTTTACAGACATTTGATTAGAATTTAAATTGAGGTGATCACATTTTTAATCTGTTTTTATTTTGCAAGTTTTAAAAAGCCATATTCTAGCTAGTAATAATCATTTAGATTTTCTACAACTCTGTTTAAATGCATATGCCTATGATCAGAGATTTTAAAGAAATAAAAATATGGTGACATAAAATGTTTTAAAACTAGAGTTTCTGGAGGTTATAAACTCTAGTTTCATATACATATCAAGTTTTAGTTACCCAGGTAAATACATAAAACAAATTTGAGGATTCTTTTTTTTTTTTCTACTCATTGTACCAAACAAAATAATCTATTTTATGCATATTGTTCTTCTGAGGAAGAAAAGTAAAATTCCAGCCTCCCACTCAACTGAATGGACATACTTTTGGCCTAGGGGATGTGGAGAAACCTTGGAAACTGTGTTACTGGCCATAATGGGACAAGAGTTTGGACACACCTCATTATACCCCCTCATCACTAACTACCATTAAGTATTGCTTCCTGTGGGCTAAATGGAAACCAGCCATTTTGAAAGACTCCACACCTGCATCAACAAATCCCCTCATGCTTTCCCTCCCTCTTTGCAGTTTCAACACAACAACTAACCAATATTTCTTTCTTATAAGACCATCAACCACTTAATGATTCTGGCAAGTCTATGGAGGATACACAGCGAGGTTTTTTTTTGTCCTTTTTTTGAACTTTTGACATCAGAGGGCCCAGATCTCTACCCTCACTCACATGCTAATGCTGCCATGGCACCCATGAAGAGGCATGAAGCTCCATTGCACATATGCGTGGTTGTCCTTTAATAAATATTCATGACTTCTCTTATAGCTTATAAATATGTATATTTGGCCTCCCCATTCAGCATAAACCCCTGTCTTGTTCTTCCAATCTGTGAAGTACCTGTTTATAGCCTCTAGCCAGAGGCTATGCTTCCCAGCCTGTCAGAATGGTCACCCAGCACACTGCAAGCCATTATGACAAATAAACCACTCCTATTAAAATTTATGAACCTTGTCATTCTTCAGTTGACACTTTTAAGCCGATAGAACTATTAATACTACTTTCTTGCTTAACATTACAAAATGTTTTTCTTTGTGGAAGGGAATCGAAGGTAAAATATATCTTCAAAGGCAACATAAAATAGAAACAGTTCTTTTGTATGAGGCTGTGTTTATTTAAAGTCAAAAAATAAATAGTTTAAAGTGAATTAAGTGAATAAAAGTTGTTTTATCTTTATTCTGACCAGTGATTCGTTTGAATTAAATATTTGCTTATAATTTGTCAAGTTTATGGCTTGGAAACCAAAATGTCTAGATGGATAAGTTTTATATAACAAATCAAACTAGGAAAAATATTCTTATATTCTTCAGATCCACAAAAATATATTTTCTTCCATTTTGGGAGAATATTCTGCATTCTGTCTTTATTTTGATCAAAATTTAAAAAGCAAAGAGATATGTTTTTTTAATAAATGAAAGAGTTAAATCATGATGAATTCAAATGTTAAATTAGTCTCTAAGAAATTAAGATTAAAAAAATGAAAAAGTTTGTGGCAAAATAAAAAGTACAAGTATTCTTTCCAAAGGTGACATGTACTATTCCGTGCAGAGAAAAAAGTATCTGGCAAATATTTACTTACAGACTCTAAATCTGTGCTACTTTTTCTACATTTACCATTGCAGATACCTCTTTACCCTTTTATGCTGTACTCTCTGTTCTGGTCAACACTGCTGTGAATTATACCTATTGAGTTCACTTTCCCAGTGGTTTTGGTTGAATTGGGCAACAAAAGAGCCATTTGTGGGAGGAAAGAGAGACCAGAGTAATTATTTTCCCCTCCCTTTTCCTGCCAGGCTGAGGCTTTGGCAGTGGCTGCTCCTTTTGGAATGCACATCTCCTGCAGGTACAGTCTACTTGCATCTGGTTACCTCTGTCCCCCTTCCCATTGAGGACTGGGATTTGGGAGTAAGGGCTTCCTCTTCATGACAATTCCTAAGTTAATCAATGGAGACTGAATGTTGTTTCACTTATCTCTACCTAGACCACTGGAAATAGTTTCTCCCTTAAACTTCTTTCAACTAATCCTTTGATAGTACCATCTATTTCATGGTGGGACTCTTAATGATACAGTGATTATAGTTAATATACTTTGGTTGATCCTTGACTATGCAGGAATGAGGGCTCTGTTTTGCTGTGCCTCCTACATATTAACGTGTAAAATCAAATCTTTAAACATATAAGCAGAAAGGTACACATGTAACATTTTTATAGCTTTATGACTTTTTATAAACTTTATGTCCCCATATGATCTACACTGAAATAAGAAAGCAGAGGATGACCAGGTCCCAAATGTCCCAATTGTGCTTCTAGTTACTGCTCTCTTAAGTGTAATATCCTAATTTCTATCTGCATGAATTTGTCTTACCTCTTTTTGGACTTTATATAAAGAGAGTCACTCAGCATGTACAATTTAGTGTATGGTTTTCAATTCATACTGTTAACTATAATTGAATTAATTTATTCTCATTGCTTGGTATTTCAAAGTTATTTACCTGTTTTGATGGACTTTTGGGTTGCTTCCAGTTTCCTGCTACTGTGAGTAAAGCAGCTATAAACACTCCATGCTTATTTTTTAGCAGATGTTTATTCTTGGAATTGTAGGTAAGAAGGATAGCATAGGTTTGTCATAGTATTTTGTGCACCCTGGGTTATTTTTTAGAAGAGTTAAGGAAAGAGGCTCTGTTCTAATTAGGAGTTGTCATGAAATTATGGCAAATAAGTAATTGTATATCTTAATCATTGCTAATTTAGAAGGTAAGACAAAAAATGTAGAATAGAATTGTCATGTGTAAAGAGGCAGTGGTCAGTTATTTGGCCGGAGAAAGGGACATTTAATAATTTTTATGATTGTATTATATGCTTCTATTTGGTTTTGTTCCATTATGGTCACGAAATAATGCCATCAGATGTTGATATTCTGTTAAATCATTTATATTCAGCAGGGAACATCATGGACTGCTGTTATTTACCAAGCCAGTTACCAGTTGTCAGCTGTCAAGGCTGTTTTGCTATTTCTTAGTTCACCATTTTGGCCAAAGGCAGATAAAGTCAAGCTCCATTATATTAATCTGTTGTGTTCAGAACTACATCATTGCCAAAATTCTATTGACCAGGAGGCTGTTTAACAGATATTGTTTGCAGTTGAACTAAAGTTAGTCCACCCTGATCCTTTTGTTTCAGAGTGAATTATTTAACTATCTGATATGGCAATAACTATGAAGAATCATTTAAGATTCGGCTAGGATGTATCAGCAAACTGCAATGCAGGCAAGTATCAGAGATAAATGATTATTAGTTCTTACAATAGGTCTTGAAACCAGGGACCTAGATTGCTAAACATATGCTAAGAAAATATGTTGTAAAAACTAGTTTATATGTTCTACAGATTAAGTTGTATATTGCATGAGTCCTTTTCCACATCAACTTACAATAAGGAAGAGCCCATAAACAGGGATGAGATTCCAAAGCACATAGAAATACTGAAGAAAATCTGATGGTTAATCCAGTATTAGGTGAAAAGTCAAGGCTCTGCAAAGTTTTCAGGGTTTAAAAATGTAATAACATGGTAAGCTTGCTATTTCTAATTTCTGTTTTTAAATGTGAATCATTAAAGAACTATTAAATCAGAATTATTCAAGGTGTTCTTCAAGAGTTTTGAATGAGGTATATATTATTTTATAAAAGAAGTTAAATGATAGTAGTATTTTCCTTTTTGAGAAAGGAAAAGGAGAGCTACTGAGTTCAGACTGTTGCATTGGTAACTAACGCTATTTAAAGGGGATAAAAACAATCAGGGAATTGACAAATCTCTAGAGTGTTTAAATTGTCCCATAAAGTATATTAAATTTAAGTCCAATAGAAAAAAAAGATTTCAACCTAATAAACCTGAAAATAAAATCCATCTTTATGCTTAGATATTAATATACTGCCTTTATCATAAAAAGTGTTTACTTCTTGAAACAGGTTAGTATAATTTATACATAATTAACTTTAGAAGATTATATCTTTTTTTTTTTTCTTTTTTGAGGTGAAGTCTCACTCTGTCACCTAGGCTGGAGTACAGTGGCTCAATTTTGGCTCACTGCAACTTCCGCCTCTTAGGTTCAAGTGATTCTTCTGCCTCAGCCCCCTTCACCCAGTAGCTGGGACTACAGGTGTGTGCCACCACCCCTGGCTAGTTTTGTATTTTTAGTAGAGATGGAGTTTCATCAAGTTGGCCAGGCTGGCCTCGAACTCCTGACCTCAACTGGTCTGCCCTTCTTGGCCTCCCAAAGTGCTGGAATTACAGGTGTGAGCCACTGTGCCTGGCGTGCATCTTCTTTTTGATTTGTTTAACTTTTTATTTTGAGACAATCATGGATCCGCATGCACTTATAAGAAATATCATGAAGAGATGTGGTATACATTTCACTCAGTTCCCGCCCACAGTAACTTACTGCATAACTGTAGTA
The DNA here is from genome assembly GCA_963574635.1 of Cheracebus regulus. Lineage (NCBI taxonomy): Eukaryota > Metazoa > Chordata > Mammalia > Primates > Pitheciidae > Cheracebus > Cheracebus regulus. The sequence goes on along the minus strand of CAUYQU010070554.1, from coordinate 38,349 downwards.
CAATATCATAGCCAGGATAGCAATACCAGTATAATCAACCTAGTTGAGATTTAAAAATTTTATATGCACTCATTTCTCTCTTTGTGTGTACATGTCTATTTAGTTCTATACAATTTTATAACTTGTAGATTTATGTCACCACCACCACAGTTAAGATATAGAATTATGTTATTAAAATAATCTCTTGTGCTACTATTTTAGTCACAGTCACTTCCTTTCCTGCCCTTATATTTAACTCTTTGCAGTTATATAACAATACAACATACAGTGCTGGATTTCTTTTTCTCAGCATGATTACTTTGGGACCTATCCAAGGTTGCATTATCAATAGATTGTTCCTTTTTTTCGCTAAGTAATAGTCTATGGTATATATATATGACAATGTGTTTCACCATTTACCCACTGAAGGATATTTGAGTTTTTCCCAGTTTTTGGCTAGTTATTCATGTTCAGATGTGAACCTACTTTCATTTTTTTTTTTCTGGGCTAAACGTCCAAATGTACAACTATTCCCAAGTCATACAATAAGTACCATTGTAGTTTTATGAGAAACAGCCATATAATTTTCCTGAATGTCTGTACCATTTTACATTCCCACCAGCATCTTATGTATGTTCCAGTTTTTCCAAATTTTCACCAGCATTTGTGACGACCATATTTTTTTGTTTTACTTTAGCCATTCTGATGGTTTTGTAGTATATCATTTTAGTTTTGATTTGCATTTCCCTAATGACTAATTATTTTGAACATCTTTCCATGTGATTACTTTATTTATCAAGAATATTATACAGATATCTTTCTAATATAATTTTTCAACATCTTTATTATTATACTAAAATTTAAAGACTTTAAAAATCATTTAAAAACTCCAAGTGTCCTGTATTTTTTTATCTTGAAATTTAGTGAACAATTCCATTATTGAAATTTATACTTTTTTACTTTTTATTTTGGCATTTAGCAAGATTGGATACACATATACTTTTTTTTTTCTTTTTATCTAATTAGCTATAATTAGATAATTAGTTTTCCAATAGTCTTTTTTAAACTATCCACAAATGTCAACATACTAAACTTAACTTTTAAATTCTTTTAAGGCTTATACCAATTAACCATTTAAGTTGGTTTTGTCTTGCTTTTGAATTTCTTGATCTCACAAAATGATATACAGATTGGTAAGGCCAGGAGAGTAAAAGAAATATGTGCCAAAACAATCTAAATTTTTAAATCAAAATTTCCCTCTCCTTTTTGGGCACTGAGGTATCCTTAATAAAGGCATAGAGATTAGGATGTGATCAGTGTTTAAAGTAATTTGCAATCATAATTTCTTCCAGATGGTAATACCTTCTTCAGGAATATTGAGGAAATACCATCAGCACAGGAAATGAAGAAGGTAGGGAAAAAAAGAGAGATATAAATAGGATCATTACTGAACACAGTTTAGGAGAAAGTTAATAATTTTCTCTTTATTCTGTAATTTTTGAGAGGGAAGTATTGGAATCTCCAACTGCAATTGTGAAAATTGTCTATTTCTCCTCCCAGTTCCATCACTTTTTGCTTTATGTATTTTAAAACTCTAGTATCGGCTTCTTGCTATATTGACTCCTTTATGACTAGAAAATGACTTTCTTCATCCTTGGTAATACTTCTTGGTCTGAAATATGCATTGTATGATATTAACAAAGAAATGCTAGCTTTTAAAAGTGTTGTGTGACATACATTTTCCTATCTTTTTACATTTAATCCATCTCTTTATATTTGCATTGACGTAGTTTAGACAGCATATAATTATCTTGTTTCATCCAATTTAAAAAGTCTCTGTCTTTTAATTAGAGTGATTATATGATTTGTATTTAATAAGTTCACTTATGATAGAGTTTAAATCTACTGTAGTCTATTTGTTTTCTTTTTCTTCTATTTTTTGCTCCTCTTTTTTCACATTTTTTAGACTTCCTTAATGTGAATATTTTGATTTCATTTAACTTTCACTACTGAAATACCAACTCTACTTATTTGTTTTATTTTTAAATAAGAATTTTAAAAGATTGTTTAAATGAGTAAAATCCATTTTATATTTACTATATAATTATGATATCTCATTATCTGTATTCACTTGTTAGAAAATTTTATCTAGTGTCATTTTTTTCTCTAAAATTTTCTTTTACATTATGTAGTGCAAATATGTTAGAAATGAATGATTTAACACTGTTTTAAGATCCTTTATTTTGCCTCTACTTTTAAAGTGCTCTGTTGAATGTGTTTCCAGTTATTTACTTTTTTCCAGAATTTTAATAATATTGCTCTCTTATTTTTCAAACTCTCATAACTTCTGATAAAAACTCTGCTCTCGTTAGTATGTTTTCTTCTATGTATAATGTGTTCTGCCAACCTTCATTGATTGTTTTTAAGATTTTCTTTTTATTGCTGGTTTTAGAAATTTGATTTTGTATATTTACTGTGCTTTTTTTCCCTCCTTAGAGTTTTCTGATTACCTCAGTTTGTGGCTTTATAGTTTTTTCTTCAAGATTATTATCATTAAAAATTTGGGGCCATTATTTTTTCTAATTATTTTGTTCCCTCTACTTTTTTTCTTTTCCATGTACACTACTGACACATATTTATGTTGCTTAATATTATACTGCAGGTTATTGATGCATTATTCATTTCTTTTGTAGGGTCTTTAACCTCAGCATTTCATTTGGATAGTTTATAGTCTCTTTTTATGTCATGCAAGTTAAGTACTCCTAATCCCAAAATCTGAAATCCAAAGTGCTCCGAAATCCAAAACACTCCAAATCTGAAACTTTTGATCACTGACATGACACTCAAATGCTCATCCAAGCATTTTTGATTTTGGATTTTCAAATTAGGAGTGCTCAATCAGTATAAGTATTCCCAAATCTGAAATAAATCTTAAATCTACTTCAGTGGTCTATTTTGGATAAGTGACACTCACCTGTATTTCTTTTGAATCATATCTCTGCACTTAACTTTGGATATCTTCAAGGTTCTTAATTGTTTCTCCTGCAGTTTTTAATATGTTACTAACTTAATGTAGCATATTTTTTCTCTCACATATTTTCATCTCTAGAAGTTTAATTTTAGCATTTTAAAATCTTTTTATCTCCTCCTCATATTCAGTGTTTCTCTAACTTCTTGAGATATAATTTATACCTATAATAGCTCATTTTACTTACTTGCCTACTGATTCTATTATTTGTGTCATTTCTGAGAATATACTCACTAATTTTTCTCCTAGTTATGCATTATGTACTTTTTGTTTTTTTTTTAATGCTTATAAAGTTGTTATTTGATTCCAGAATTATTAATTTTAACTTGCTGGCTATAAGCTTTCATCTTTTTCTATAAATATTGCTGGGCTTTATTCTGTGGTACAATTAAGTTACTTGCTTTCAGTATAATCTTTTAAATATTTGTTTTTCACCTTTGTAAGAGTAAGTCTTAGTAGCTTTCAGTCTAGTACTATTTGGTCTCACTAATGAGGAAAAACTGTTCTGAGGACTCTATTCAATACGGTCTAATCTATTAGGATACTTTTTTACTCTAGCTGATGGGATCTGTGTATATACCAGTGTTTGTATTGTGACATTTTGTAGTTGTTCTTTCCCTGGCTTTGGATCATTTTTTTCACATACATGCATGAAATAGTACTCAGCCAAAGGCTTGAGGGAACTCTTCGGTAAATCCTGGAACACACTCTCTCTCTGTGTCTCTTTGTGTAGCTTTTTCCTCTTGAGTATTTTGTTTCTCTCTTTCTAGCCAGGTTGTTCTCTTAGAACAATGTTTTTTCTTTATAATACAAAAAGCTGCTTCGTCCACTCTGTGCTGTGCCCAGAAACACTCTTCAGACAGTAAGGTGAGTTAATTATAGGTCTCTCATCGTTTGTTTCTCTTATCTAAGGGATCACTTTGCTGCCAGTTGTCCAATGTCTTAAAACTATTGCATTCTCAGCAAACTGACACAAGAACAGAAAACGACGCACTGCATGTTCTTACTCATAGGTGGGTGTTGAGCAGTGAGAACACATGGGCACAGGGAGGGGAACATCACACACTGGGGTCTGTGGGGGGCTGGGGGGCTAGGAGAGGGACAGTGGGGGGCGGGGAGGTTGGGGAGAGATAACACTGGGAGAAATGCCAGATGTAGGTGACGAGGGAAGGGATGGAGACAGCAAACCACCACGGCATTTGTGTACCTATGCAGAAATCCTGCAAGATCTGCACATGTACCCCAGAGCTTAAAGTACAATTGAAAAAAAAAAAATAACTATTGCTTCCCATATTCTGCCTCATTTATTAATTGTTTAAAATGAGAGAGTGTCTCTTAACTCCATCATAGCTCAGAGTGGAATTTTCTAAGGGTGTCTCTTAGACACCATTAATTTAAGCTCCAGTTTTTCAGTTTTGTTTTATACATTAATGTTTTTGTCTCTTATTTTCTCTTAGAAACGATGTGTAATCTAAGATTCTAAGGGTGACCGCATATATTTATTTCTATAATTGTATTTTTAAATTTATATTTATGATCTATTTCAAATTAATCTTTATAATAGCATTGATAGTGATATAATCTGAGATTATTTTTCTTTCAATCTATAAAATTACCTAAATTTAATTCTGAACAATGCAATAATTTTGTGACAGTTTATTTTCACTTATTTCTGAATTCTGTCTTTTAATAGACAACATTAGAAACGTTAACTCTTGGCTGTGATGGAGTAAGATTGAATCTATTCTTCTATTTTAAACAACTAGAAAATTGTAAAAATATAAATTATTTACATTAAAAAATAGATGATGTTTATTAGCTCAATTTCATTCACTCATACTTTGTATAGAGCTGAGAGTTATCTAGAGTTAAGTAAATTCTCTATTTATTTTTCCTTTGAAGCTGAGTCATTCTTTTACTCCACCTAGTTCCATGAAATTTCATTTGGCTGTATTTTAGTTGAACATATGGATCTTCCTAAAACATTAATTGTTCAAGTCCTATTTATCTTTAGTTGAATTAAAAATTTATATTTATCATAAATTGAGTGAAGTTTAATATATTTTTATGTGCTTAAGAGCCACTTTATTTCTTTTACTTTTTTTGTGTAGCACTTGTTTATAAATTTTGGAAATATTTTTATGTTTTAATATTTGATATTTTACTTATTAATTTATAGTAGCTTCAATTTATAGTAGCTATAGTATTTCAAAGAAAGTAGCCCCTTGACTCTAATATTAGTTGCAGATATTTTAAATTTTTATGTAAAAATAAAATGAAGTAACCCCTGTAGTATTAGTTGTAGGTATTTTTAAATCTTATTTATATTGTAACTTTTCTTTAAGTATGCCTACAATTATTGTAGGAGACAAATGGAAATAAGTAAATTTCAAGGCAATTATTAAAGGTACTGGGGAGTGAACACTAAAGGACCAGAAAGATATCTTATGATAATTGCAAAGGCTTTAGAGTCAGACTGTGTATGTTTCAATCTGGGATCTACCTCTTATATTGTAGGTTTGGACAAGTTGCTAAATGTTTCTTGCCCTAATATTCTCATCTACAAAATGGAAAAATTATTCCACGAGCCTCCTGGGAAAACGACTTTGAATATGGCTCATTGAAGGTGCTTTGTTAGCTATTTATGAGTGCTAGGACAAAAGCCTTCTTGTGTACAAAAACTTCACATAGGGGAAAATGTCAGAGGAATAAAATCTTAAATTTAAAAATTCTTAACACATCTTTCAGAAAACATTTAAAAAATTTATTTATTATACTTTAAGTTCTGGGGTACATGTGCAGATTGTGCGTGCTTGTTACATAGGTATACACATGCCGTGGTGGTTTGCTGCATCCATTGCCCCGTCATCTACATTAGGTATTTCTCCTAATGGTATCCCTCCCCAATTCCCCCACCCCCTGCTATTCTTCCCCTAGCCCCCACCCTCAGGCCCCAGTGTGTGATGTTCCCCTCCCTGTGTCCATGTGAGAAAACACATTTTTGAAGCTGACTTTAAATTGAGTTAAGGCTGCAAAAATACTATTACAAAGCATATTTTAAAATCTCCCTCAATTGAAAAATTGTATCATCTAATTTAAATAGCCTGTTTTATCTCAGGGTTTTATTAGCATAAAAGAGATTCACATTATTATCACTGTCATTCTTACTGTCATTGGCTTTATCTGAATAGTCATTTCAGACTAGCAGTGTAAGAGAGGAACACTGTTGAGGATCTCATTCCAATTGTGGGCTATTCAGAACTTACTAAATATGTTTTGGCCCACTTTTTAAAATACTTTTTTATAGTCAAAGGTTTGAAAATTAATTTTAGCCCCAATATAAATATTAATTAGCATATAATATCTTTTGCTTTTTTTATAGTTTCTTTTTTTTTGTTCACAGTTATGGATTTTAAAGTATGTTAATTACCAAGGTAAATGTCAGATGAATCACAAAGACTGGCTTTAGACACTAATTTTATTAATTCATGTAATGAATTTAGCTATATGATAGCCCCTTCCTATTGTGATAAACACTGCCAGTTACATAGTTGACACCCTATTAATGATTTTATTGCATGTATATCTTATTCATTTAAAATAATCATTGTATACATAATATAGCTACATTTATCCAGGTAACTACCTATGTATCTATTCATCCAGATGCTGTGAGATATTACAAATGATTGTCAGCTAAATATATTCCATGTCTCCCTTTTTCCCGCTTAAATGTTCACCTAAATGACATTTATGGAACATTCCATCTTTTGGGGCTCAGAAAGTGATACCCTAAGTCTGGCATTTTGGCATTCTAAGTACTTCAACCCAAAGGACATTGGAGAGACCTCAGAAGCAAAATCTCTTTCTGACTTCCTTCTCCCCTTCCTTCTCCTGCTTCCCTTTGTTTCCCAAGGCAGGTCATAAAATTCCTAGTCCCCCAGAGTGGGTCATAGAAAGCAGAAGTATTGATCTAAATTTTTCTCAATTGTCTGCTCATAACATAGAATAAAAAAATTCTCTGACTTGCCCTTGCCTAATAATAAGCCATATAACTATAATTCCAGAGTCCTGCCCCATTTCTGGGAGAAAGAAATGTTACTAAAGACAGGTCAAGAAAAATATGATCAGAAAATCATTGCTGGATTTCCCCCACTTAATCTGTTTCCTTTGGGTTATACCCTTTTATCTAATCACATTTTGACACAGCTGTCCATGCTTCATCACACTTAAGCATACAAACAGTTTTCTCTGAGTTTTTGAGTTTTGATTTTTGAACTCTGATGTGTCATGTAAAACTTTGATCAAACAAATCTACTTTCTTTTCTTTTGTTAACCAGTCTTTTTTATAGGCGTGTTACTCATAACCCTTATGATGGATAAGGAGAGTTGTGACACCTTTCTGCCCCTACATATTCAACCACAGAAAAACACAAATTATTTTTAATTAGAAAAATAGTATTTCTTATGATAGACTACACTGTGGATAATGAGAAATGCCTCAGTGCATTTGATAAGAATTCAAATCATGCAAAGTATCATTGATAACAATAGTGGAATATAATGAGAAATCTATAATAGTAGTCTGAAAATGTCCACATTAGTCTATCTTCTGTTACTGTAACAAAATACAGTCATACATCACTTAAGAGGGTTTCTTTCTATGAAATTTGTCTTTAGGTGATTTCATCATTGTGCAAATAACAGACAGAATATACTTACACAGACCTAGATGGTATATCCTACTACAAGCCTATGCTATATATTACAGCCTATTTTTTCTAGGCTATGAGCCACTACATCACGTTATTGTACACAATCCTGTAGGTGATTGTAGCACCATGGTAAGTATCTGTGTACTTAAATGTGGAAAAGGTGCAGTAAAAATACAGTTTAAACAATAAAAACGCATACACTTGTATGGAACACTTACCACCAATAGAGTGTGAAGGACCAGAAATTGTTCTGGGTGATTCAGTGAGTGAATAGTGGGTGAATATGAAAGTCTAGGACATTACTGTAAACTACTGTAGACTTTATAAACACAGTACACTTATGCTACACTAAATTTATTTAACCTTTTTGGTTCAGTAGGAAATTAACCTTATTTACTGTAACATTTTTACTTTATAAACTTAATGTTTTAAAAAAACTTTTTGACTCTTCTGCAAAAAAAACTTTTTGACTCTTCTGCAATAACACTAGGCCTACATAGGGTCAGGATTATCAATATTCCTCTCTTTCACTTCCACATCTTATCACACTGGAAGGTCTTCAAGAGCAATATCATGCATGGAGCCATCATCAAGCATTATGTACTGGGTACAATTATATATGCTGTACTTTTATAGGACTGACAGTATAATAGATTTGTTTACACTAGCATCACCACAAACACAAGAGTAATGCATTGCACTACAGTGTTACAACAGCTATGATGTCACTAGGTGATTAGAATATTTTTAGTTCCATTATAATTTTGAGGGATCACCATCAAATATGTGGTCCATTATTGACTAAAACATCCTTATGTGGTACATGATTATGGCATAGACTGGATAATTTATAGATAAAAGAATATTATTTAGCTCATAGTTCTGTATACTGGGAAGTCTAAGAGCATTGCATTGGCATCTACTGAGGGTCTTCTTGCTACATCATAAGTTGGCAGAGGGCATCAGATGATAAGTCAAGAACAAGAGGACCAGAGAGAACTTGATTTTATAACAAATCTACTCTTGTGAAAAGGTGCCTATTACTATGATTGTGACATTTATTCATTCATGAGGGCAAAGGAATTAGATTTCCAACATATAAACTTTTGGGGAACACATAGATATTATATAATTTTTAAAAAATATGTGGAAGCTAAAACTTACTCATGTACATCTAAATGATTCATGGGTCAAAGAAGAAACTACAACAAAAATATGGAAATATTTTTAGCAAATAAAAATCCAAAACAACATTGAATATGTGAGATGCAGCTATAGTAGTGCTTGGCAGTAAGGTTTAACATACATATTAAACATATATTTTAGGAAAGTAGAAAAGTTCAAAATCTATGGCTTAATTTTCTGCCTTACATAAGAAAAAGATGAGTTAAACATAAGCAGAAAAGGCATAATAATAATGATTAGAGGATAATTTAAAAAACAAAAAGGAACCATAGAGAAATTTAGTGAAAACAAAAATTGATCTTTGAAAGGATCAGTCAAATTGATAAAACAATAGCCAAGACTGATGGGGGGAAAAAGAAAACACACAGCATGGAAAGGAACAACCAGTACCAGCCACTGCAAAAATATACCAGTTTGTAAAGACCATTGACACAATGAATAAACTGTATCAACTAACAGGCAAAACAACAAGCTAGCATCAAAATGGCAGGATCAAACGCACACACAACCATATTAACCTTAAATGTAAATGGGCTAAATGCCCCAATCAAAAGACACAGATGGGCAAATTGGGTAAAGTGTAAAGACCCATTGGTGTGTTGTATTCAGGAGACCCATCTCACATGCAAAGACACACATAAGCTCAAAATAAAGGGATGGAGGAAGATGTACCAAGCAAATGGAGAGCAAAAAAAAAAAAAAAAAAAAAAAAAAAAGCAGGGGTTGTAATTCTAGTCTCTGATAAAATGGACTCTAAACCAACAAGGAACAAAAGAGACATAGAAGGGCATTGCATAATGGTAAAGGGATCAATGCACAAGAAGAGCTAACTATACTAAATATATATGCACCCACTGCAGGAACACCCAGATAGAAAAAGCAAGTTCTTAAGACCTACAAAGAGATTTAGGCACCTACACAACAATTGTGGGAGAATTGAACACTCCACTGTCAATATTAGACAGATCAATGAGACAGAAAATTAACAAGGATATCCAAGACTTTAACTCAGATCTGGACCAAGTGGACCTAATAGACATCTACAGAACTCTTCACCCCAAATCCACAGAATATAAATTCTTCTCAGCACCACATCACAGCTACTGTAAAACTGACCACATAATTGGAAGTAAATCACTGCTTAGCAAATGCAGAAGAACGGAAATCATAACAGTCTATCAGACCACAGTGCAATCAAATTAGAACTCAGGACTAAGAAACTCACTCAAAACTGCACAACTACATAGAAACTGAACAACTTGCTCCTGAATGACTACTGGATACATAATGAAGTAAAGGTAGAAATAAAGATGTTCTTTGAAAGCAATGAGAATGAAGATACAACGTACCAAAATCTCTGGGACACATTTAAAGCATTGTCTAGAGGGAAATTTATAGCACTAAATGCCCACAAGAAAATGAGGAATGATCTAAAATCGACACCCTAACATTACAATTAAAAGAACTAGAGGCGCAAGATCAAACAAATTCAAAAGCTAGCAGAAGACAAGAAATAAGTAAGATCAGAACAGAACTGAATGAGACAGAGACAGGGACAAAGAAAAACCTTCAAAAAATCAATAAATCCAGGAGGTGGTTTTTGAAAAGATCGACAAAATAGACCACTAGCCAGACTAATAAAAAATAAAAGAGAATGGATGCAATAAAAAGTGATAAAGGGAATATCACCACTGATTCCACAGAAATATAAACTACCATCACAGATTACTATAAACAACTCTATGCACATAAACCAGTAAATCCAGAAGAAATGGATAAATTCCTGGACAATTATACCCTCCCAAGACTAAACCAGGCTGAAATTGAAACCCTGAATAGACCAATAACAAGATCTGAAACTGAGGCAGCTATTAATAGCCTACCAACCAAAAAAAAAAAAAATGTCCAGGACCAGACAAGTTCACAGTCATATTCTACCAGAGGTACAAAGAGGAGCTGGTAGCATTCCTTCTGAAGCTCCTCCAAACAACACAAAAAGAGGGAATTCTCCCTAATTCATTTTATGAGACCAACATCATCCTGATACCAAAATTTGGCAGAGACACAGCTAAAAAGGAAATTTCAGGCCAGTTATCCATGATGAACATTGATGCAAAAATCCTTAATAAAATACTGGCAAACTGAATCCAACAGCACAACAAAAAGCTTATCCATCACAATCAAGTCAGCTTCAGTCCTGGTATGCAAGGCTTGTTCAACATAGGCAAATCTATCAACATAATCCATCACATAAACAGAACCAAAGACAAAAATCACATGATTATCTCAATAGATGCAGAGAAAGTCTTTGACAAAATTCAACAGCCCTTTTTGCCAAAAACTCTCAATAAACTAGGTATCGATGGAACGTATTTCAAAGTAATAAAAGCTGTTTATGACACACCCACAGGCAGTATCATACTAAACGGGCAAAAACTGGAAGCATTCCCTTTGAAAACTGGCACAAGACAAGGATGACCTCTCTCACCACTCCTGTTCAACATAGTATTGGAAGTTCTGGCCATAGCAATTAGGCAAGAAAAAGAAATAAAGGGTATTCAATTAGAAAAAGAGAAAGACAAGTTATTTGAAGATGACATGATTGTTTATTTAGAAAACCCCACTGTCTAAGCCCAAAATCTCCTTAAGCTGATAAGCAATTTTAGCAAAGTCTCAGGATACAAAATCAATGTGCAAAAATCATAAGCATTCCTATATACCAATAACAGACAAACACAGAGCCAAATCATGAGTGAACTCCCATTCACAATTGCTACAAAGAGAATAAAATACCTAGGAATATAACTAACAAGGGATGTGAAAGACCTCTTCAAGGAGAATTACAAACCACTGCTCAAGGAAATAAGAAAGGACATAAACAGATGGGAAAATATTCCATGCTCATTGTTAGGAAGAATCAATATCATGTAAATGGCCATATTGCCTTAAGTAATTTATAGATTCAGTGCTATCCTCATCAACCTACCATTGACCTTATTCACAGAACTGGAAAAAATCACCTTAAACCTTGTATGCAACCAAAAGAGAACCCACATGGCCAAGGCAATCCTAAGCAAAAAGAACAAAGCTGGAGGCATCACACTACCTGACTTCAAACTATACTAAAAGGCTCCAGTAATCAAAACAGCATGGTCCTTCTATCAAAACAGAGATATAGACCAATGGAACAGAACAGAGACCTCGGAAGTAATACCACACATCTATAACCATCTGATCTTTGACAAACCTGACAAAAACAAGCCATGGGGAAATGATTCCCTATTTAATAAATGGTGTTGGGAAAATTGGCTAGCAATATGCAGAAAGCTGAAACTGGGCCCCTTCCTTATACCTTATGTAAAAATTAACTCCAGATGGATTAAAGATTTAAACATAAGACCTAACACCATAAAAACCTTGGAAGAAAACCTAGGTAATACCATTCACGGCATAAGCATAGGCAAGGTCTTTATGACTATAACACCAAAGCAATGGCAACAAAAGCTAAAATAGACAAATGGGATCTAATTAAACTCCAGAGCTTCTGCACAGCAAAAGAAACTATCATTAGAGTGAACCAGCAACCAACAGAATGGGAAAAAGTTTTTGCAACATACCCATCTGACAAAGGGCTATTACCCAGAATCTATGAAGAACTGAAACAAAGGTACAAGAAAATAACACTATCAAAAAGTAGGTGAAGGATATTAATAGATGCTCTTCAAAAGAAGATATTTATGCAGCCAGTAAACATATGAAAAACTTATCATCACTGGTCTTTGGAGAAATGCAAATTAAAAGCACATTGAGATATTATCTCTTTCCAGCTAGAATGGCAATCATTAAAAAATCAGGAGACAACAGATGGTGGAGAGGATGTGGAGAAATAGGAACATTTTTACACTGTTGGTGGGAGTGTAAATTAGTTCAACCATTGTGGAAGACAGTGTGGCAATTTCTCAAGGATCTAGAAATAGAAATATCATTTGACACAGCAATCCCATTACTGGATATATACCCAAAGGACTATAAATCATTCTATTATAAAGAGATATGCATTTGTATGTTCATTGAGGCACTGTTCACAATAGCAAAGACCTGGAACCAACCCAAATGCTCATCAGTGATAGACTGGACAAGGAAAATGTGGCACATATACACCGTTGAATACTATACAGCCATAAAAAAGGATAGGTTCATGTCCTTTGCAGGAACATGGATGAAGCTTGAAACCATAATTCTTAGTGAACTGACACAAGAACAGAAAACCAAACCCCACATGTTCTCACTCACAGGCGAGTGTTGAACAATGAGAATACATGGACACAGGAAGGAAAACATCACACACCAGGGCCTGTTGTGGGGTGGGGAGGCTAGGGGAGGGATAGCAGAGGGTCAGGGGATTGGGAGGGATAACATTAGGAGAAATACCTAATGTAGATAATGGAGGGATGAATGCAAACCACCATGGTATGTTTATACCTATGTAACAGTCCTGCACGATCTGCACATGTACCTCAGACCTTAAAGTATAATTTTTTTAAGAAAGAAAAACTTAGTGTGTTTCATTGCTAAATTATTAACTACATTGACTATACTAATAAATAGAGCCCTTTGGTTTAATAAAGCAAAAAAAGCAAAAAAAGAATTGAGAAAGGGAACATTATTATAGTTCCTACAGACACTTAAAAGATACTGTGGAAGTATTATTAACAACAAATCAACTGCTTAGATGAAATTGATGAATTCCTATGAAACTTCATGTAAGAAAAACATAGATTATGTAACATGTTCTACTAAAAAAAATACATTTGTAGTGAATACCTTCACACACACACACACACACACACACACACACACACACACACACACACACAACACTTTAGGCTCAGATTCCTGTGCTGGTTTTACCAAATAAGAAAGAAATAATATGTGTGTTACATAACTTTTCTAGAAGTTGAAGAGAAATAATTTTAAACTTATTCCATGATGCCAGCGTCTTCCTACTACCAAAACCTCAAAAGGACATTCAGTAGAGAACTACAGAATAATATTCCTCATAAACACAGATAAAACATTTAGACAAAATGTTAACATATTAAAACCAACAATATAGAAACATGAAAAACATGATAAATGTGTCTTATATTAGCAATGAAATGTTGTATTTATTTATATAATTTACATTAACAGAGCTAAAAAATGAAACTCATATCATCTCAGTACACACACAGAAAATTGAATATAAGTCAACATATATATATATATATATATATATATATATATATATATATGAAAAAAAACTCTCAGCAAACTAGGAATCAAAGGGAACCTCAATCTGATATAGGACTTTTTTTAAAACTGTAGCTTGTATCATTCTAGATAATGAAAGTCTGCTTTTTCTCTGATATGGTTGTGCTTTGTGTCCCCACCCAAATCTCATCTTGAATTGTAGTCCCCATAATCTCCATGTGTCATGGGAGGGAACCATTGGGAAGTAATTGAATCATGGGGGCAGTGACCTTCATGCTGTTCTCATGATAGTGAGTTCTCACAAGATCTGATCGTTTCATAAGGGGCTTTTCCCCCTTTGCTGGGCACTTCTCCTTCCTGCCACCACGTGAAGAAGGATGTGTTTGCTTCCCCTTGTGTCATGATTGTAAGTTTCCTGAGGTCTTCACAGCCCTTTGGATCTATGAGTCAATTAAACCTCTTTCCTTTATAAATTACAGAGTCTCAGGCTGATCTTTATGGTAGCATCAGAATGGACTAAGACAACTCTCTATGATTGGGACTGGGACAAATATATCTGAACTTATCCACATCTTGTTAGTAGTTTCTGCAGTACTATCAGGAAAAAAAAAAACTGTTAACATACCTAAGGGAAAGAAGGAAGTACAAATCTTTATTCTCTGCTAACACAATCATCTTTGTAGAAAATCTAAGGAATCTACAGAATCTATTGGATGTAATTATGAGTTAAAAATTTGGAGTATAAAGAAATAATATTCAAAAATATATTTGAGTTCTGTATACATCCAACCAACAATTGGAAAATTACATACAAAACAAGGCCAATTACACTGGTATAAAGTTACAAAATATTTAGGGATAAATTTGAATGAAAGATATACAACACCCATACACTGAATTCTACAGCAGAATTGTTGAGAGAAGTTAAATACTACCTAAATAATTATAGATATACATCTCTAATTATTTAGGTAGATTTTAAGATTCACGCCTATAATCTCAGCACTTTGGGATGAGATAGGTGGATCACATGAGGTCAGGAGTTCGAGACCAGCCTGGCCAACATGGTGAAACCTTATCTCTACCAAAAAAATGCAAAAATTAGTTGGATATGGTGGTGTGCACCTGTAATCCCAGCTACTCGGGAGGCTGAGGCAAGAGAATCACTTGAACCCAGGAGGTGGAGGTTAAGTGAGCTGGGATCATGCCAGTGCACTCCAGCCTGGGCAACAGAACAAGACCCTGTCTCAAAAAATAGTAATAATAAATACCAAGATCACACCAAAATTTACACAGAAATGCAAAGCATCTAAAATAGCCAGAAAGAGTGAAATATAATGATAAATTTTGAGATTTGCTCTACTGTTCTTCAAGACTTAGAATAAATCTATAGTAGTCATGACAACATAAGACTGATATGCAAGCATTGGATTAATGAAACAGAATAGAGTATACAAAGATATCTACAGATACATGACCAACTAATTTTTAACAAAGGTTTCCAGAGTGATTTTATACAGAAAATGAAATCTCTAAACAAATGATGCTGAAACAATGATAGCCATTAAAAACAAGAAACAAAGAAAGCTTTAACTTTTTTCTTAAACCATATGCAAAAATTAACTTGACATTCATATAGACCCAAATACAAACTCTATGAACTTCCAGAAGAAAACAGAAGAATATCTTGGTGACTTCTGGTTTGACAATTTTTTTTTTTTGAGACAGGGTCTCCCTGTCTCGCTCTGACTAGAGTAGAGTGGCCCGATCTCAGCTCACCACAGCCTCCACCTCCCAGGCTCAAGGGATTCTCCCACCTCAGCCTCCCAGGTAGCTGGGATTACAGGTGCATGCCCCTACCGCCTGGCTGATTTTTGTATTTTTAGTAAGAGACAGGGTTTTACCATGTTGGTCAGGCTGGTCTTGAACTCCTGACCTCAAATGATTCACCCGCCTCAGCTTCCCAAAGTGCTGGGATTACAGGCATGAGCCACCATGCCCAGCTGACAATGTTTTAAAAAGAGACAAACAGCAAGAAATAGAAAATCATCAATAAACCTGACTTTGCCAAAATTTTAAAGATTTGCTCTTCAAAAGACACTGTTAAGACTCTAAAAAGGCAAACACACACTGAAATAAAATACTTGCAATATATATAACCAATAATTTATATTTATAATATATAAAAGTACTCTTACAACTCAAGAATAAGTACACAAACCAGACTTCAAACTATACTACAAGGCTACAGTAACCAAACAGCATAGCACTAGTACAAAACAGACACACAGACCAATGGAACCGAATAGAGAACTCAGAAATAAGTCCACACATCTACAACCATCTGATCTTTAGCAAATCTGATAAAAACAAGCAATGGCAAAAGGATTCACTAAAACATGGTGCTGGAAGAACTGGATAGCCGTATGCAGAAAATTGAAACTGGACCCCTTCCTTACACCTTATACAAAATTCAACTCAAGGTGGATTAAAGACTTAAATGTATAGCCCCAAACTATAAAAACCCTAGAAGAAAATCTAGGCAATACCATTCAGGACATAGGCACAGGCAAAGATTACAGGACAAAATCTCCAAAATCAATCACAACAAAAAAAGTAATTGACAGATGGGATCTTATTAAACTAAAGAGCTTCTGTTTAGAAAAGAAACTATCAATAGAGCTAACAGGCAACATATAGAGTGGGAGAAAAATTTTGCAATCTATCCATCTGACAAAGGTTTAATACCCAGTATCTACCAGGAACTTAAACACATTTACAAGAAAAAGACAACCCCATCAAAAAGTGGGCAAAGTATATAAACAGGCACTTCTCGAAAGAAAGCATCCATGCAACGAACAAACATGAAAAAAAGCTCAACATCACTGATTATTAGAGCAATGCAAATCAAAACCACTATGAGATACCATCTCATACCAGTTAGAATGATGATTATTAAAAAAGTCAAGAAACAACAGATTCTGGAGAGGTTGTGGAGAAATAGGAACGCTTTACTCCGTTGGTGGGAATGTAAAAAGTTCAACGATTGTGGAAGATGATGTGATGATTCCTCAAAGATCTAGAACCAGAAATACCATTTGACCCAGCAATCCCATTACTGGGTATATACCCAAATGAATATAAATCATTCTGTTACAAAGATACATGCATGCATATGTTCATTGCAGCACTAGTCACAATAGCAAAGACATGGAATCAAGCCACATGCCCATCAGTAATAGACTGTATAAAGGAAATGTGGTGCATGCACACCACCGAATACTATGCAGCCATAAAAAGGAATGAGATCAAATCCTTTGCAGGGACATGGATGAAGCTGGAAGCCATTATCCTCACCAAACTAACACAGGAACAGGAAACCAAACACAACATATTCTCACTTATAATTGGAAACTGAACAATGAGAACACATGGACACGGGGAGGGGAACAACACACATTGGGACCTGTTGGAGTCATGGGCAAGGGGAAGGAGAGCATTAGGAAAAATAGCCACTGGCTGCTGGGCTTAACACCTAGGTCATGGATTGATAGGTGCAGCAAATCACCGTAGCACATGTTTACCTATGTAACAAACCTGCACATTGGCACATATACCCCAGAACTTAAAAATTGAAAAGAGTCAGACATTTAACCAAAAAAGATACGTGGAAAGGTGCTCAGCATCATTAATCTTTAAAGAAATGTAAGTTAAAATTCTAATTTGATATAACTTCATACCCATTAGCATGGTTAAATTCAAAAAGTCTTATCAAAGCAAGTGTTGCTTAGGATGAGATGCTACTGGAACTATTATGCATTGGTGATGAGATTATGAAATTATATAATCATTTTGAAAAATTTGCATCCTCTTAAAATGTTATACGTATTCTTACTATATGGTTTAGCAAAAGCAATCCTAGACATTTACCTTAGAGATAGAAAGTATATGTCTGTACTAAAGACCTGCACCCAAAGCTGTACAGTAGCTTTATTTGTAATAGCCCAAAACCTGAAATCAAAAAAAATGTGTCCACCAGGAAGTAAGAGATGAACAATTTGTGGTTAAACCCATAAAATGGACTACTTTGCAATTATAAAAAATAATCAATTAACACATGCAAAACGTGGATGGATCCTGAGGTAATTGTGAGTGAAAGCAGCCAGAAAAGGAGTTTGATTGGAACAACACTGTATAAACACTTATAAAATTGTAAAACTCATATAAAATTATAAAAAATTCATACTGATTGATAGTGTCAAAAGTAGACTAGTCTTTGGAGAGAGTGGGATTGAAGAGATATGGATTAGGAAGGGATATAAGAAAACTTTTGGGTGTGATGGAAATGTTTGTCATCAATATTGCGGTGGTTTCATGTGTATGTATATTTGTCAAGTATCAAGTTGGATATTTTAAATGTATGCAGTGATTATATGTAAATTATATCTTACTAAAGCTGTTAAACTGATGTTAGCATCTTATTTGGAGTTACAAAGTATTTATTGGTCAATGTGCAAGAATTGACGTCTTTATCCTATTCATCTTTCTTCTCATAAACAGGAGATATCTCTTGATTTATTTAGGTTTCCTTAATAACTTCCAGTAACTATATGTATATAGTATATATATATATATATATATATATATATATATATGTATATAGCTTATATATATGTATATAATTTATATATATATATGTGTGTGTGTGTGTATATATATATGTATATATGTGTGTATTTTCACATGGGACATGAAACTGATAGATTTATTTTAGATATTATTATTTACAGTGAACATTAAGCTGTTATACCAAAAAGTCGAACACTACAATGAATGACATAAAGTACAATTATATTTAATTTTCCTATAGTATATATTTGAATTATTCATGAGGGAAAGATATCAAAAAACAGGCCCTCCATGGGGGCTAGTTTAGTGTTCGGAAAATTATAGGATTTTAACAAACAAGCTGGTGTTTGATTAATTGATTGATTAATTAGTTAAAGCAATTCCCTCAAATACTTAATAGTCTTCTGGGCTACAAGTATTTTTATGGGTCATTAGCTTGCTTTGTTTATGGCTTTTGAGCTTGACCCATCCCAGTTGGCCTTACTGTATTGTTGACTACTGTGCTGGAAAGTATTAACTCAGCAGGCTTGGTCGTGCAAACTCTATATCTTCCCAAGAAAGGCTTTGTAAGGACTGTCCAGCTCTTAGGAAATGAGCTCTGTGTCTTTGGAATGTTATGCCTGATAAGAGTATTTTTATATGCCTGAAATCTGGGGCTACACTGTTCCAATTCTTCAGATCATTTATGCTAACATTGTTATTTATAATGAACACCTGCTTTTTGTATGCCTGTGGCCTTGGGCCATATGGTGCCAGTTTGATGAGATAGTTTACATCTACAATGTAATATATAATGAGCTTCTGTTTTTGCTCTGAATAAATGAAGTCAGTCACAAGTGCTGCAATGACTATGTGACCCTCAGTAAAAACAGACTCAAATAATCTACCCCAGTTGACAACACTTTGCTTTTATTGCCACTTATCATTACTGAAAAAATTAAGTTTATTTATGCAACTCTACTGGGAGAGGACACTTGAAAGCTTGATCTGGTTTCCCCTGGATTTTACTCTGCAGTTTTTCCCTTTGCTGACTTTAATATGTATCATTTTGCTATGATAAACTGTAACCGTGAGTATAACAGCTTTCGTGAGTCGTATTAGTTCTTCTAGCCAGTCTTTGAGGCTTGCGGTGGTCTTGGGGAACCTCTGACACAGCTACCTTGAAGCCATTTCTAATGATAGGCATATTGGGAAGATGAGGTCTTAGCCCCAAACATTTCATTGTTGACTCTGAAGTCTTAATTGGCATTGAGAAACAATTTGAGCAACAATCATACTCACTGCTCCTTGATTTTTGCAGCTCACAAAGCACTTTAAAGATTGTTTTTGTTAATGCCTTCACTCAGTGGCTCTCTGTATTCCTACCGCCTTTTAATTTTTCGATCTCCTCTCCTTTGACTCTAGCCCTGTTTATATGTCCTGCTTTGGCTAATGAGAAGTTAGTAAACATGGTACAATCAAAGACTTATTAAAAAGTTATTTTACCTTTCTGGGTTCTCTCTCGGAACTCAGAGGGAGAGACCATGTAGAGCCGAGCTGAGTTGCCCAGCAGAGGCCACTTCATCCTAGGAAGCCTCCTCCTGCCACACTAGCTGACTATGAGTATTTGAAAGACTCCCTACCTGCCCACTAGTTGACTTACAGATGTTTGATTAATAAATATTTATTGAGGGTTTTCGGATGGGTTGTTAGGCAGCAGCATTATTGTAGTAATAGTTAACAGTTACAGGCCCTAAAAATGAATTTTTACTATTTCCATTTTTGTCAACCCACACTAATAATCTGACCTTTTTTTACCCTCTTCCCTCAAAACTATACACACTCAAAGCACATGGTCTGACTTCCAAGTGATCATAGTATAAGCAGACCAGGAGAGTCTCCAGGTATTATAGGAATTTAATTAACTTTAGCAATCAGCCGTTTTCACAGCCTCCTGTCCTGCAGCCTGTTTTTCCTCAAACTGTATGTGAAATGCACTTACCTAGTTCATTGGAACCAGATTCTGACAGATCTCAGCAAAATAGATGGACCCCAGTGGACTTTCCTCCTAAGCATGCTAAAGTCTCCCTGCCCCATGAGAGCTGTGACTTCATTACCATAACATGCAACTTGTGTGCTGTCATAATGACTCACTGAGTCTGCACCCTTAGGACTCCTCCCCTGCATGCAATGATGCACCCTCTCCCCTCTCCATTGCCCATAAAACCCTCCTGTCCCTTGTCCTCCGGGAAGTATCACTTTAGAGAATACTCCCAGTGTCCTCCTTACCTGTGCCAAGTAATAAAACTCCTGGTAATCAAGACCTGCATTTTCATGGAGAGTCGTTTATTACTCACCAGAAGAATTAACCCTGTTTTTTTTTGCTGGGGGGAATAAAATGCTATAGTTTTAGCAAATAGTTTTCCATGACTATCCTAGCCTTAAACCTACTTTAAAGCCAGTAGTGTCTCAACAACTCTTCTGCTTGTATCCTGCTCAGCATTACTATCATTTCTCAATTCAATAGTTTATCATAGTTCTATATTTCTTTTTGTTTTTTTCCTCTTCATAAAATTATTTTTACCAAATAATTTCAGGGTGATTTCTTTAAAAAAAAAATTGTACTCCTTTGACCACTACCTTCAGAAAAAAATCCAAAACTCTCACATGCTTGGCCTGTTAGTCCTATATGATCTGGCCCCCAGCTATCTCTGTGACCTTCTCATCTTTTACTATTACCCCTTTCCCCTTTCCATTCACATTCCACTAAGTTTGTGTTCTTGCTGGTCTTCATGCTTATTAAGCCAGGAACATCCCCAAGGTCTATGCATTTACTGTTTCCTATGCCTGTCTGACTCATGTCCCCAACATCTACAGGAATCACTATCACATTTGTTAACTTATTCTTACACAGGGCTGAAA
This sequence comes from Cheracebus regulus, assembly GCA_963574635.1. Taxonomy (NCBI): domain Eukaryota; kingdom Metazoa; phylum Chordata; class Mammalia; order Primates; family Pitheciidae; genus Cheracebus; species Cheracebus regulus. Next base: position 16,659 of record CAUYQU010070554.1, on the reverse strand, counting down.
TTCAGCAAAACCTGTTAGCAGAAGTCTTTATGATTAATCAGGAGTCTATATAGTAAATTGAATATGCCACAGAAGTTGTTACATATTTTGATATTGTTAGTGTTTACTTGTTACCTTATCCGGGAGACTTTCTCTGTCCATCCTATTGAAAATAGCATCTGCTCTCTGAAAATATTATTCTTTATATCCTTTTTGTCTGTCTTTGTTCTTCACAGCAGGACAACAGCTGTATCTCTCAGAATAGAATGTAACTGTATGAGAGCAGTGATCTTCATTTATATTTTAGTTTTGCTCTGAACATAATAGTTCCCCAGTAAATACTTGTTGGTCAAATCAATGAATATCTACTCCCACCCTAAGCAAATTGTCTTCAAAACGAGTTAGTTACTTTAGAATCATAAACCCATACAATAGGTTGTTTTCTGGTGTTCTTTGTCAGTCCAAGTCCAATGGAACAACCAGTAGTGGACATGAATCTTACTAGTCTCATGCATTTTTCAACATTTTCCCACCTCTGTGAGTAGCACACATCCCTCTGTATTTTTCCCAGTATCCAGCATGTGACTACACACACAAATATATACATTCTTACCTTCCAAAGCAATAATTCTCAGCAATAGCACATTATAAACCCATAAGGAGGAAGAAAACTATAGTATTAACTGCCTCTAATTGTGAAACTATTTTCTCACAATGAAATTTGAACTTTATTTACATATGTGGAGGAGTTTTAGTTTACCTTTTCCACCCTTAAATGATTATTAAAGAGACTTTCCTTAGTTCTTTTGCTATACCTCCCATATCCTTTTGCTACTGGATTCACTCTGCCTTCACACATGGATCCCTTGACCCCAATCTTTTAAAGACAGTTCAAGTTCAGCTGCTTTCCTTGGTGTCTCTGTACCCACAGGATACACTTCTTTGACTAAGTCACTGGTGTGGGGGCTGACCCCAACCTAGGCATCTCTCTGGGTTTTGCCGATCCAGTCAGCCCTGTATTTTTATATGCCTTTCAGGAAAGTGTTGGGCTTTAGATCTTGTGTCCTTCAAATTCCAGGTGGCACATATCAAGTGCTTCTCTACTTGCCTTGCTTTCCTTCTCTGGGGATCACAAATCTCAGGCCACCCATTTAGCATTTAGGCCTAATGTGTTAAACAATATTTAACTATTGTTCTAAGTTCACCACTTGATAGGACAGGAAACTTAATTTTATGTCTCATTAAAATGAAAATAAAGAGCATTTTTAATTTGTAAACCCCTGAGTAATGACTTAGAAACAAATTGTCATTTCATTATAACATAGACCTTTAGAATTGATTACAACATGCTGAAACACAGTAATTGAGTGAGCACAAGTTTGTGAAAGATTAATTTCTTTGCATTAGTCTTTTTTTTACGCATTGTCAATGCTTTTAGTTTTTTTCTCTATTCCATTTTTTTTTTTACTAAAGACTTATACTTTGTTGATGAATATAATTACAATATTTTAAAAAGATGAGGATTTCTATGTTTTGGGGAACATTATAGGCTTGCATAAATATCCCTTTCAGAGGTAGATTCTGTTTATGGGAATTTATCAAACTGACAGACATTAATTAAAAAACCTATCTTTCAGCAGTCAATTATGCACACTGCTGATAAAAAAAAATATATTATGAATGTTTGATGCATTAAAGATATTTTATTATGTTCTCAAATGTAGATAGTAGAAAATCAAAGGCATAGTTCAGATAAATCCCAAATGAAAGCAATCTTATAGAAGAACATACAAATAAGATCATAACAAAAACAATTTTTGTTTTAGGGTGAGAGTTAAAAGCAAGTAATTTTATTCAGGAAACGCCCATCTCATAAATATGAGATTTTATATAAGAGAAAAAAAGCCAAAAACATTCTTTACAATTTTCTCTATAAGGAAGAGAAAACTACTTTGAATTAACAACATGGGAGAATGAGAAATTATGTGGATTTCTGAGTTAGCTTTCAAAAGATCTTATTTTTACAAAGCTGTTCCGAATTGAATTTTAACATTCTCTTCTCTGATTAAGGATTTAAAGATTAAATTTTGTGTCTTTAAAAAAAAAAGACATATGCCTGTCTTGTTTCCTCAGCTATAGAAGTAATAACACCAGCAGTGATACTGTATATAATAATATAGTATTTTCTACTGCTTAATTGTATGAGGACATAGTGACAAAGAGCAAATCATGTTACTGTTTATGTTCTTTTCTAAATCCTTAGAAAATTTACAGATAATTTTGCAGCTACTTTCCATAGTTTAATTCCAATTGAAATCACATCACTTCTTGTATTTAATATGTTGCTTAATTTTATATTTTGTTGGAAAGTATTTTCAAACACTGTAAACTTAGAATACTTATTGATTCCATAGCTCAGAGAAATTTTTAATATTTTCCTTGCATTAACTTTTATGATAATAAGTACAATTGCCTGTCATAACTGAACTATTTGAATATTTTCCTGATACTTTATTTAGTTGATATTAATCCTTGATTTATGATAAAATGTTGCTGTTTTTAACTAAGGGAGAGCAATTCCTTTAACTTTAGGGTATTTATTTATAGCCATGATGTACAGTAGAATATTGTTATGTGAATTAGCCAGATCTTAATTGTAGTCATTTCATTGCTTTAAAACATAAAGTGACTTAAAGCCAAGTTTTATGAAAACTAACAGATTTATTTTAAATCCTGACTAATTTTAAATGTATACAGTTGCTACATGTTGATAAATACATTGTAAATTTGAAAAATTGAAAGCTGAACCATTGTTTAAGTAAAGGATCATCTGAAGTCCCATTAGAATCCAACCAGATAAGTGCTTTAGTAGAAATTAATAACTTATTCTATGCCACCAAAAACAAAATTTCATAATAGCAAACATAAAATGATAAACATTAAATTTCTTATTTTGTTTAGACTTATATAGACCAGATAAGAAATCTGTAATTTAATGACAAGTCATTTTATTGACTGTGTTTGTTAAATTCTATTGTTATCACCGCCATGCTCTTGTTAGTCTGGATCCTCTTAGCAGCAGAAGCCAAACAAAAATAATTGTGCAGGTGTTGTTCTGGGGAAAATATATGTAAGGATAAATGAGAGAAATTAGAGGAGGAGAAAGCATAAGACTGCAACTTAGGACTGACTCCTGTGGAGGAGATGGGGTAGAAAGGAGGACTGAGGAGGAGGAATCTTGGATTGCAGTACCATTTTAATAAAAGTCTTGCCAAGTTGGTTGAATAACACTCAGGCCAAAGTTGCTCATAGGAATTGTCCTGCTTTAATATACCTGCTAAACTTAGTTATTGACTGTAGGCAACCTATGGAAGTGTGGCTTTGGCAAAGAGGTAGGGTAGATGCAGTGGATAGCCGTCAATTATGCTCCCTGAAATAACAAATCTCAACAGCACATTTTCATGGCCAGCATATGCCATTTTTAGTTTGTTACAGGATTGAGAGGGTATTCTTAATCTTCTGGGATATCTCTAAAATTTCTCAAGAATCTTTCTTTCTTTATATTCCTATGGAATGGAATTCAAAATGTGGTGGAGCTTCCTGCCTCTCAGGACATAACTAGGAAGGGACAGTATGATAACCCACCATCTAAATTTTATTTACTGGAGAAAATAATCAATTTCATAGATAATTTAGTGTGACATGATATTCAAAGGGCACAAAAGTACCTATGGGGTGGTAGACTTCACAAACAGTTTATGTTAGCAGGTTCAAGAGTCAGATAGATCATATGAATGAGAAATTCAAGAGTCAGAAGTGTGTAGGAGTTTAAGGGAAATATCAAGTAGCAAAATCTCTGCCATTGGACTGGGATTAAAGGACAGACTCCAGTCCTTGGGAAGTTAACAAGTTGGGTAAGGATAGGGAAATACTTCAATCCTAGAGTCTGAGAATTAAGCCATTTTCAATATAGAGACTGAAGGTTTCAGTAACAGTCAACAAAATAAGAGTTCAGTTTTAAAAATTGAGATATAGGATTGACAAAATCTAGAGCAAATCAGAAGCTCAATTAATATCTAAACAGTTCTGTGAGTAAGAACAGAAGCAACAGTAAGCTGATAATGTGTTCCATGATGTTGGGCTCTAATTTCTTAAATTTTACCTGCTTTATCAGTAATTTTAGAGAATGGTCCAGAAATGTGCCACATTGGATTTAAAATTGCTTTAGTCACTGTAGAGGCTAAAGCTTAGGAATGAAGTAGGACCAGATGCCTGCTTCTTCTAATCCAGGCGATTGCATCCTTTTCATTGTTTTCCTTGCTTCCATCAGAGTCTGTCACAACAGTAAGGAGAAACTTAAATGGACTTAAGATAAAGATACACTTTCTCCTAGTTTGCATATGACCTCACTGAATTTTCTAGATTGTTTCCAGTAACATTAATATTCTAGCATCACTGATTTTCATGCAATGTTATTGCTGTGGTAGCTAGTTTGTTCTGCAGAATGCTACAAAGGGCTATTTAAATTTTATATTTCAGCAGTATTTCATAGGAACATTGTCTGAGCTAATCTTGGAAATCTTCAATCAAGATGTTCTCAGCTTTTCTTCATTAGTTACTAATATCTGGAACTACAAGTTTCAATGGCTGTTCTATAGTAACATAGGGCATGCTAGAAGTATTTAGTTTATTATAATTGTAAAATAGTCTTATAAAAATTATTTTTGTTTTTAGGAGTTTGTATGAAGCAATTCAGCAGCTATAATAATAAAAAGTTATCAGTATAAGAACATCTGGATAGCGTATGCAATTTCTTATATTGTCCCATTACTTCCATTCATAACAAAAAATGATAATTTGTTATTATACTAAGAAATATGTCTAAGAATCACCAGGTATTTTGTTGCTTATAAATTTTAAAATTTCAAATAATGTTTCTATTATTCAAAACTGTGATATTGGTTTAAATTCTCCTCAAAGAACTACATTAATCTGGAAAGTCACTTCTGATATATTTAATAATTTGTTTATGTAAACATTAAAAATAATTTTACATTAATCCCTTTTTAATGACTACAATAAAAGTAACATTTTTTTCATTTTTATATTTAAAACATTGTGATTTCTGAATTAGCTAATAACTACCTACCTTTTAGACTAAAAAAGTGGGTATTCTCTCAAGTGAATAAAAGCTATTTGTTTTAATTTTTATAATTCTCCTCATTTTACAGTTGGTATAATACATTTTATCTACAGAGTAGCTTTCTAAGTTTTAAAAAACCTCCATTCTTACTGCATTTTTAGCTTAGTAGAAAATGATTTATGATTTTTCATTTTTAACTTTACATAAAGCACAGAATTTCAATGAAAATGCATTATTCTGACCATTTTTCTCTACTGGAAAATTTCCAGAATATCTCTTCAAAAGAATAATGAGCCCCAATGCCATTATGATACAATCCATGTAAGTATTTGTTACGTGAAGAATATCCCATTGGGTGCAATTGATTATGGAGAATGTACTTTGATTGATTTCTGGGCTCTCAATATGGAAGCCTTGCTTTAATGAGTATGGTGGATAGACTAAGAGGAAGTAGAAAGACAATTTATTGAAGACAATTACTAGAGTTTAAAACTTTTTTGTAAGTGCATTTATTATCTTTTGTTAGCTCTCCAGGAAATAAGTTCTGACAAGATCTTTTACTATAACATGTACAAACTTACTTAAGACTTGCAAGCAGAAAATGAGACATTAAACAGCTTAGTTATGACTTATTTTCATTCACTGAGCATTAAATATTAATAGGATAATATTTCTATTTAGAACCAGAACATGCTAATTAATATACTAACATATTCAAGTGATTCATATAAATATATTAATAACATTTTTCTTGATCTCTAAAGAAAATGCTCCATTAGCCACGATTTTCTACTGAAAATGAAACATTTTCATTTGTGTAAGCCTGTAGTGTTTCCTGAGGAAATGCTTAGACATTTTTATATTGCCCAATGAAGTCAAGAAGTCTATTCTGTTAAGGCCTTATTGCATCACCCCCTGAAGGTGGTGAAAGGACAGGGAGAATCACCTGTAGGCATTGTGTGCTTAGATTGCTGGGAACCAGACAATTCTCAGGGCACCAGCCTAGGGAGCTTACACCTCTCTCTGGTCTTGGTTGACTCACAGGCATTAATGCCAAAAGTAACTATAGGATTTATTGTTCATGATGAATTGATGAGTGTTAGTGGGAGAAGCAATTAGCAGTTGCAGATACTCTCTAGAGCAGTGCTTCTCAGACTATAATCGGCATACAAATCTTCCTGAGATCTTGTTAAATTGTGGATCTTGATTCAGGAGTCCAAGTTGGGGCCTGGAATTCTACAGTTCTAGCAGTCTCCTGAGTGATGCTCATCATAGTGATGCAGGGTCATACAATCTGCACTGGGAGTAGACTGTTCTGGAGCACAGCCGGCTCAAAGTTACCTGTGCCTGAAGCATAATCACATCCCTAGCACATCCCCAAATCTTCCCACAAGATGGACATACTCAGAGTCATTTGAAGTATGTTTTCTCATTATAAATCTGTGCTTTACAGTAGGTCTTTTTGCAAGGGCAAGATGGAGACATTTAACCCTATATTCTCAGACATCTATTTGTTACCTAGTCAACTACTACTATTCTACAGTTTCTATACTGTTTCTCTTTCTCTGCCTCTTTCTTCCTGCTGAAAGTCTGGGCAAAGTGCACAACTACTCTAAAGCCTTCTATTTCTGCCTAGATAATTCAGATGATCTTCCTGTAAGCTATTCAATAGATTCTCCTGCAGCTCAATACTTCAAACTCAACTTAATCCATTAAGGATTATGAAAAAGATTATGTTTGTTTTTAACATAAACTCTACATATTTATCTGGACAGAATTTCTTAAAAACATGATAGAAAAGAATAAAAATTCCCAAATATTTCTGAGAAAATACACAGTTACAAAATAAGCTTATATTGGATATAAACAATAAATCATTTTCTAGCCCTCTGTACTCCTTTAAAGGGATTTCAAGTTTGTTTTCCTATTCATATCTTCATAGATGCAGAGATGACACCTTAAATTTGTGAAATAATTTTCATATCACAAAGAACCACATAGATTGTTTTTACTTGAAGCAATTGATGAGAAAAGTGGGCTCTATCATTGCAAATGTGGTACACTTTGAAAGATGTTGAAAGTTATTTCTGCTTCCATACCATAATCCTTTCTATTAGACTTGCAGTAGTTCCTAAAATGCCATTTAGGTTATTCATGTGGGTAAGGCACACAAGTCTTAATAGTTATAATTAAAAGATTAGTACAAACTAAAAGATATTGTGAAAATTTATCAAGTTTGTTTTAGTTACATTCTCCAGCCAGTGTCTTTTGCATCCTTTATGTTTATACATTTATCTCATACATTCTCTAAATGTTGCAAGTCTCCAGGAATCTTTCTCTGATATTCTCTTTTTCTTGTGTTTTTCCAGCTACTATTAACATAGGCTCATTTTCTTTAGCTGACTTTTTTTTCAAGTATAAACAATAAACTAAAGACTCTGACTTCTTAGTAAGGCTGACATAGTGTTCTTGAGCTCCAGAAATATATTTCTTCTACTTACTTTACATATCAAATCTATATGAGAATTGGGATTTGAGAGTATTAAAATTATTAAACGTTCTAATAGTATGTTAGTATAACATATTTAGGTTAATATGCTTTTTAGTGTATATCCTATGTTATAAGAACATATTTATTACTACCAACTCCTTTATCAAGTACCCTGATGAATTTGTTTATTAATAATTTTCTCAGAATGTTCCTCTCACTAACACTGAAAAATACAACTGTAAGGAATGGTCATAAAGTATATACACTTTCAAAAAGATAAATATTTTTATAATTTCTGAGGTCTGAATTCATCTAATTTCTTATATATAAATTGTTCTTTTATAGCAAAATATACTGCATCATTTAAAAGTAAAATGAATTCTGAAAGTTAATAAGCATTCATTTAATTGATAAAACTGTTCTTTGTATTATCTTACTGTGGCATAGCCTGTTAGTAAATAGTAATGTCTGTTGCTGAACATAGAAAATTGTTTTCTTGGTAGCTGTTGCCCGTTGTGCTAACTGGGAGCCTGAAGACAGGCCCACCTTGCCCATTGCAGCTGGCATCTGTGTGCACCAACAGGCAGCCTGAGGACAACTCTAAACTACCTGAAGTCATCATCTGTGGCACCCTCTCAGATTTTCAGGGGCCTGAGACTTGATCCACCCTACCTGCAACTGTTGGCACCTATGCATACCATTCAGGAGCTGACAACAGACCTCTTCCACTGACCACTGCTGTTGGTGCCCAAACATATTGTCTGGGGGTGACCTGTGATTCAGTCTTTCCTGCCCACTGCTACCAGCACCTGATCCACTCTCCGGAATGTGAGAACAGGCCTGCCCTTTCTACCACTGCTACTGCCAGTGTCTGCACCATTTGGGGCCTGAGGATTGACGTATCCCACCCAGCACCATTAGCAGCGTGCTCCCCTGGGGGCCTCAGGATAGGCTTGTCTACCTTCCACTGCCATTCACACGCACTGTCCAGGGGCCTGGAGATAACTCACCCTACCTGTTGCCAGTGCCCACCCATCATTCTCTGGGACCTGAGGACTGGTTTTCTCAGTCTCCAGCTACAGACACCACCATTATCCTCTTGCATGTATGACCTGGGAACCTGGGGTTTAGAGTGCCAGCTTGCCACTGCCACCAGTGGCACACCACACGTGTTACTCAGGGGTCAGTGGTTTGATCTGCTGATGCCACTGCCACTACCACTGCTATGCATTCTTCCCAGGAGTTCAAGGACCTGCCCTTCCACACAGTCCATCGTTGTCACTACTGGCACTTGAGCAAGCTGTTTGGAGGCCCAAGAATGGGCCTGCCCAGATTTTCCACCAACAGAGCCCACTTAAGTCACCTGAGAGCCTGAGGACCAGTATGCCTGCCTGCCATAGCCACTGTTACTTTGTTAAATAGGTTTTCAATGACTTTACCCATCTCTTCTCCTTCTGGATCTCTTAAAATTCAAACAATTGGTCTATTTGAATTTGACTGTATGATGTGATATATATCACATAGACTTTCCTCACATTTAGTCTTTTTTTGTTTCTTTGTTTTTGGTTCTAATTGAGTTATTTCAAAAGTTCTGTGTTTAAGTTCAGATATTCTATATTCTGCTTTCTCTAGCTCACCTAGTACCCCCAGCAAATCCTCACCACAGCCTCCATTAACAACTACAGTCCATGCTACTGAGAAACTCAGATACTACTAAGCTGATTACAGCTAAACAAATCATACAAAGACTACTGTACTGAACCTACCTAAAACCAAAGCCAAAGCACCCTGTCCAACAAACAGAATAGATACATCTATAGAAAAGTGTATTTCCCATGAAAGTCAATCCATAAAATTGGAAGAAATGTTTTTTACACCAAATGTGCAGATATCCATGTAAAAACACAAGAAAAGTAAGAAAGCAAAGAAACATAATACAATAGGAGTACAAGTTTTCAATAACAGATTCAATTAGAAAGGAAATCTATAAAATAACTGAAAGTTCAAAATAATGATATTAAAGAAACTCATTAGATACAAGCTAACACAGATGAATATTACAAAAAAATAGGGAAACAATTCATGATCCGAATAAGAAATTCAGTGATAGTTAGTTCTCATGAAAAAGAACAAAACTGAAATCCTAGAATTGAATAATTCAATGAATGAAATGAAAAGTAGAATTGAGAACTTCAGTAGTAAACTAGATCAGGCAGAAGAGAGAATGTTTGAACTTAAAGACAGGTTTTTTGGAATAAACCAATCAGACAGAATAAAGAACAAAAGAGAAGAAATAAGAACTACATGACAAACAGGACTCTATACAGTGACTAAATATTTGAATTTTGAGAGTTGGAAAAGAAGAGATGAATGAAGTCATAGAAAAGCTAATGAAAAAATACCAGAATACTTCCCCACTCTTGTGAGAGATATAACCGTCTACATACAGGATGTTCAAGCATCGTCAAATAGATTCACTGCAAAATGTCTTCTTCAAAGCACATTATGGTCAAACTTTCAAAAGCCAAAGGCAAAGAGAGAATTTTAAAAGCAGCAAAACTGTCAAGTTACACATGACCCTCAGGAATTCTCATAAGACTAACAGCATAGTTTTCAGCAAAAACCATACAGAGGATGAGAGAATGGGATGATATAGTCAAAGTATTTAAAAGATAAAAAACTGTCAACTAAGAATAGTATTCACAGCAAAGCTACCCTTAAAAAATATGGGAGAACTAAAGTGTTCTTAAGCAAAAACAGAGATAATTCCTCACCACTACATTGACTCTATAAGAAATACATAAGAGAGTCTTACATTTGAAAGTAAAAAGATGATACCTATTAATACCATCATGAAAATACACAATAAAATTTACTCATAGAGCAGATACACAAATAGGGAAAAGAAAGGAGTTAAAGATCACCACTACAGTAAACCACTAAAATGGAATGATAAACAATAAGAGAGAAAGAAAGGAACAAAGGATATATAAAACAACCAGGAAACCATTAACAAAATGACAGGAATGTATTCGTGCCTATTAATAATCTTGAATGCAAACACATTGAATTCCCCAATTAAAAGATAGACTGGTTGAATAGAAAAATACTATAAACACTGCCTACAAGAAACTCACTTTATATAAAGATACATATGAACATGAAGAAATGAAAAACATCCCTTGCAAATAGAAACTAAAAGTGAGCAGGAGTAGCTATATTTAGGTATAATAGACTTTAAATCAAAAATAATAAAAATAGACAAGGTCATTGTGTTATGATAAAAATATCAATTCAGCAAGAAGATACAACAATTTTAGATATATATGCACTCAATACTGGAGCACCCAGATATATAAAGCAAATATTATTAGATCTATTAGGAAAAATAGACTCTAATACAATAATAATTGGTGACTTCACCATGACACTCTCAGCATTAAACAAATTATCTAGACAGAAAATGAAGGAAGAAACATGGATTTAAATTGTGCCTTAAACCAAATAGACCTAACAGACATTTACAGAATATTTCAACCAATAACTACAAAACGTACATTTTCTCATCAGGACATGGAACATTCTCCAGAATAGACCATATATTAGGCCACAAAATAAATCTCAACAGTTTTTTTAGAAAATAAAAACTATATCAAGTATATTGTAAAACTACAATGGATTAAAAGTAGAAATCAAAGAAAAGAGGAACTTTGAGCATATACAAATAAAAATTAAAAAAAAAAAAGAAACATGCTCATGAATGACCATTGGGTCAACAAAGGCATGAGAAAAGGAGAAATTTTTTTAAAAAACACCCTAAAACCAGTGAAAATGGAAATATAACATACCAAAACCTAGGGAATACAGCACAGACAATGCTAAGGGGAATGTCTGTAGCAATGAAAACTGTATCAAAATGTAGAAAAGTTTTAAGTACTCTAAAGATGGACCTCAGAAACTAGAAAATTAACAATTTAATGCAAAATTAGTAGAAGAAAGCAAATAAAAAAGAATGGAGCAGAACTAAACAAAATAGAGACAAAAATTGATTAAAAAAACAAAGTTTTTTGAAAATAAAAAAATGATAAACTTCTGGATACACTAATAAATAAAGAAGACCCAAATAAGAAATGAAAAAGGACATTCTAAAACTGATACTACATCAATGCGAATGATCATTGGAGGCTCTTAGGATTAACTACATGCTAACAAATTTAAAAACCTAGAGAGAACAAATTCCTGAAGAATTACAGTGTACCAAGATTAAACTAAAAAGAAATAGAAATCCGTAACAGACTAATAGTATGTATAAGATTGAATCAATAATAAAAAAGTCTCTCAAGAAAGAAAAGCCCAGGACTAGATGGCTTTACTGATAAACTCTACCAAACTTGTGAAGAACAGCAGTTGTTCTCAAACAATTCCAAAGACACAAACAGGAGTGAATTCTTCCTAATTCCTTCTATGAAGCCTACTACCAAAACCAGAGAAAGACACAACAATAAAAATACAGGCTAATATCCCTAAGGAACATAGATGCAAAAATCCTCAAGAAAATAGTAGCCCAAATTCAACAAATCCAAAAGTTAATACAACATGATCAAGTGGTGTGATCCCAAGGATGCAAGGATTGTTCAATCTACACAAATCAATAAATGTGATACGTCATATCAACAGAATGAAGGTCAAATGCTGTGTAATTATTTAAATAGACACAGAAAAGAGTATTTGATAACAATTCACCACAACTTTCTTATAAAAACGCTGAACAAATTAGGCATAAAAGGCACAAACCTCAACATAATAAAGAACGTATTTGATAAACTTCCAGCTTTTTTATGTCTTATGAAACAGGGAACAGCTGAAAGTCTTTTCTCTAAGAACTTGAACAGAGGTCCTCATTTTCACCACTCCTATTCAACATAGTACTGGACTTCCTAGCCAGAGCAATCAGGCAAGAGAAGAAAATAAAAGACATTCAAATTGGAAAAGAGAAATCCAACTTATTCTTCATTGCAGATGACAAGCAAAAACACTCTATACAAAATTCAGTAATGTTTCTATATACCAATTAGGAATTAGCTTAAAATAAGAATGAAATCTCATTTAAAACAGCTACAAGAAAAATAAAATACCTCAAATACACTTAACCAAAAAAGTGGAAGACTTCTATAACAAAAATTGAAAAGCACTGATGAAAGAAATTGGACACAAACAAAGGAAAATTCATCCCATGCTCATGTATTGGAAGAATTAATGTTAAAATGACCATACCCCCTAAAAAATATACATATTTGATGCAATCCCCACTAAAAAAACCGATGACATACGTCACAGAAATAGAAACAATAATCTTATTATTTTTTAGGACAAAGTTTCTGTCTTGTCGCCCAGGCTGGAGTACAATGGCACAATCTCAGCTCTCTGCGACCTCTGCCTCCCGGGTTCAAGCAACTCTCCTGCCTCAGCCTCCCTAGTAGCTGGGATTACAGGCACCCGCCACTGCACCTGATTAATTTTTTGTAGTTTTAGTAGCGATGGGGTCTTGACATGTTGGGCAGGCCTATCTCAAACTCCCGACCTCAGGTGATCTGCCCACCTCAGCCTCCCAAAGTGCTGGGATTACAGGCATGAGGCACTGCACTCGGCAATAATCTTAAAATTTGTAGGGAACCACGGAAGACTCTGAATAGTTGAAGTAATATTGAACCCAAAAGAGCAAAACTGAAGGCATCACACAGACTTCACAATATGCTACAGAACTGTAGCAACCAAAGCAGGATGGTACTGGCATAAAAACAGACACAAAGACCAATACTGTGGAACTATAGTAACCAAAGCAGCATTGTACAAGCATAAGACAATGCACACAGTCCAGTGGAACGGAAGAAACAACCCAGAAATGAAGCCACATATTTACAGTCAACTGAATTTTGACAAAGGACTCACAAACATCCTGTGGGGAAAGGGCAGTTTCTTCAATAAATGGTACTGAGAATACTGAGTATCCGTATGCAGAAGAATGAAACTAGACCCCTGTATCTCACCATCTAAAAGATCCAACTCAAAATCGCTTAAACAGTTAAGTGTAAGACCGAAAACTTAATACCATTAGAAAAAAACATAGCAGACAAGCTTGAAAAAACTGCTCTAAGCAAAAATTTTTTGGCGAAAACATAGGCAATCAAAAGTAATGGATAGGACTATATTGAATGCAAAGCTTCTGTACAGCAAAGAGACCAATCAACAGAATGGAGAGATTACCTGTAGATTGGCAGAAAATATTTGCAAACTATTTATTTGATATGGCACCAATATCCAGAATGCACAAGGAACTCAAACAATGCAACAGCATAAACAAAACAAAAACAATTCCATTAAACAGTGTGCAAAGGATATAATTAGACATTTCTCAAAAGAGGACTTATAGATGGCCATTAGGTACACAAAAAAATGCTCAGTATCACCAATCATTAAGGAAATGGAAATAAAAACTCAAATGAGATATCACCTAAATCTTTCTAGAATTATTAGAAAAAGACAAATAACATGCTAATAAAGAGGTGGAGAAAAGAAAACTCTTGTACACTGTTGGTGGGAATGTAAATTAGTACAGTCATTATAGAAAATCATGTATGGAAGTTTCTTAAAAAAATTAAAACAATTTTATGCAAAGTGGATTTCATGCAATCAAGTAATTCCACTACTGGGTATTTATTCAAAGGAAAGGAAATCAGCATATCAGGGATTCCTGTATCTCCATGTTTACTGAAGCAGTATTTACAATAACTAACAGATGGAATTGACATACAAATCATCCACAGAATAATGAATGAAGAATACACACACACACACACACACACGCACACACACACGAAAATACTCTTCTTCCATAAAAAAAGTCATTTGCAGCAACTTGTATGGAACTGGAGAACATTATGTAAATTAAAATCAGGCACAGACAGACAAATATTTTATATTCTCATTCACATATTGAAGCTAAAAAATTTGATCTCCGAGTAGAGAGCAGAATGATAGTTATCAGAGGCTGGGAAGGGTTGAGGAGAGGATGAAGAAGGATTTGTTGATGGGTACAAACATACTGTTAGATGGGAAGAATAAGTTTTATTGTTTGATAGCCCAGTAGTGTAACTATAGTTAACAATAATTTATTCTATGTTTAAAAATAGCTAAAAGATATTTGGAAGTTCCCAACACAACAAAATGATAAATGTTTGAAGAGATGGGTATCCTAAATAATTGGATATTATAATTATAAATTGATGCATGTATTAAAATATCACATGTATCCCTTAAATACAGATAATTATGTATCAAATTTTAAAAATAAAAAATATTTTATTTAGAGATAGGGTCTTGCTCTGTTGCCCAGGATGGAGTGCAGTGGTGCAATCATAACTCATTACAGCCTCAAACTCCTGAGCTCAAGTGATCCTCCTGCCTCAGATCCCAAGTAGCTGGGGTTAAAAGTGTGTACAACTATTCCCAGCTAATTAAATTTGTGTGTGTGTGTGTGTGTGTGTGTGTGTGTGTGTGTGTGTGTGTGGAGGGGTGGATCT
The DNA here is from genome assembly GCA_963574635.1 of Cheracebus regulus. Classification (NCBI taxonomy): domain Eukaryota; kingdom Metazoa; phylum Chordata; class Mammalia; order Primates; family Pitheciidae; genus Cheracebus; species Cheracebus regulus. The sequence continues at coordinate 1,466 of CAUYQU010070554.1, read as the reverse complement.
TGCTCTGTTGCCCACGCTGGTCTCAGTCTCCTGCCCTCAAGTGATCCCCCAACCTCAGCATCTGAGAGTGCTGTGATAACAGGCATGAACCATCATACCTGAAAAAAAATGTTTTCCCAGTAGTCTTCTAAGTTTAGTAAAAATATTTATTTTTCATTATTATAAAAATTATAAAGATAGATTTTATTTTGCACATTATTAAGTGGGTCTTTTTCTCCTTTGACAACTTATTTCATTTAGCATTACAAATGAAATTTTAAGTTTGGCATGGTATCTATCTATCTATCTGTTTATTTTTATTGTACTTTAGGTTCTGGAGTACATGTGCAGATCATGCAGGATTGTTGCATAAGTACACACATGGCAATGTGGTTTGCTGCCTCCATCCCCCCGTCACCTACATCTGGCATTTCTCCTCATGCTGTCCCTCCCTCATATCCCAACCCCTCCGCTGTCCCTCCCCTGGCCCCCTCCAACAGACCCCAGTGTGTGATGCTCCCCTCCCAGTGTCCATGTGTTCTCATTGTTCAACACCCACCTATGAGTGAGAACATGAGGTGTTTGCTTTTCCATTCTTGTGTCAGTTTGCTGAGAATTATGGTTTCCAGATTCATTCATGTCCCTACAAAGGATGAGCTCATCATTTTTTATGACTGTCTAGTATCCCATGGTGTATATGTGCCACATTTTCTTTGTCCAGTCTATTGTCGAAGGACATTTGGCTTGGTTCCAAGTATTTGCTATTGTAAACAGTGCCACTACAAACGTACATGTGCATGTGTCTTTATAATAGAATGATTTATAGTCCTTTGGGTATATACCCAGTAATGAGATTGCTGGATCAAATGGAATTTCTATTTCTAGGTCCTTGAGGAAGTGCCATATTATCTTCCATGATGGTTGAACTAGTTTACACTCCCACCAACAGTGTAAAAGTGTTCCTATATCACCATATCCACTCCACCATCTGTTGTCTCCAGATTTTTTAATGATTGCCATTCTAACTGGCGTGAGGTGGTATCTCGATGTGGTTTTGATTTGTATTTCTCTAATAATCAGTGATGATGAGCATTTTTTCATATGTTTGTTGGCCTCATATATGTCTTCTTTTGAAAACTGTCTGTTCATATCCTTTGTCCACTTTTGGATGGGTTTGTTTTTTTCTTGTAAATCTGTTTTAGTTCTTTGTAGATTCTGGATATTAGCCCTTTGTCAGATGGGTAGATCGCAAAAATTTTTTCCCATTCTGTTGGTTGCTGGTTCACTCTAATGATTGTTTCTTTTGCTGTGCAGAAGCTCTGGAGTTTAATTAGGTCCCATTTGTCTATTTTGGCTTTTGTTGCCAATGCTTTTGGTGTTTTAGTGATGAAGTTCTTGCTTATGCCTTATATTTATTTTCATCATCACTATTTAATTACCTACTTTTATTAATAAAGTTCTTGCCTAAATTATAGAGCAAACCTTCT
>CAUYQU010070551.1:0-33271 GCA_963574635.1 Cheracebus regulus | reverse complement strand
CCTGGGTGCTTTACCACCGGTAGATTTGCGGGCAGTCTGCTTTGTACGAGCCATGGTATAGAGACCTCCTTACTTACCCCCCTTCTCCTTCGGCTGGAGCTCGGCGAGCGAGAGGCGGCGCTGGCGTTGTAGAGCGACGGCGGCGCGGCGGCGGCTGCGAACACAATTCTAACCTTTTTATTTAGACATCTTTTATAGGTGTGTCCTTACCTTGAAAGTGATTTATATTCCAAAATGTATTAATTCAACAAACTTTAAGTGATTATTATGTGCCAGTAAGACAGTATATCAGCCCTGGGGAAAATCCACCTTCTGAATAGTTTTCTCAAGCTAGATATTCGTAGGAAAACAAGGACTTTCCTATAGTTTTTAGTTCCTCCAAGTCAGTGCTTTCAAACATTGGGTTGTGATATATTAATGGCTTGTAAATTCAATTTAGTGAGTCACAATAATAATTTTTAAAAGCAATGGGGAGTGTCAATGTGGTGCATAAAGTAAGGGCAAGCATTATTATGGGAAACGTTTGTTTGCTTCTTCTTTTTTTTTTTTTTTTGATGCAGGGTCTTGCTCTGTTGCCCAGGCTGGAGTGCAGTGTTGTGATCATTGCTCATTGTCACCTCCACCTCTTGGCTCAAGCAATTCTCTCACCTTAGCCTTCTGAGTAACTGGGACTACAGGTGTACATCACCACACCAACTAATTTTTGAAAAAATTTTTTTGTACAGACAGGGTTTTGCTATGTTGCCCAGGATAGTCTCAAACTCCTGAGCTTAAGTTATCCTCTTGCCTTGGCCTCCCAAAGTGCTGGTATTATAGGTATGAGCTACTGCAGTTTGCCACATTTTTATATGTCCTGGGTACCCAGTTACATTTAAAAAGAATTTCTGTATTAGTTTGTTCTCACACTTTTATAAAGACATACCTGAGACTGGGTAATTTATAAAGAAAATAGGTTTAATCAGCTCACGAGTCTATGGGCTATACAGGCATCTGCATCTTGGGAGGCCTCAGCAAACTTACCATCATAGCAGAAGGGGAAGCGGGCATATCTTCTTATGGCTGGCAGGAGAGAGAGAGACTGTGCATGTGTGTGCGTGCACAGTCAAGCGAGTGAAGGGGGAAGTCATACAAACTTTCCAACAACCGTATCTCCTGAGAACTCACTATCAACTAGAACAACAAAGGGGAGATCTACCCCTATTATCCAGTCACCTCCCACCAGGTCCCTCTTCCAACTTTGGGGATTATAGTTCAGCATGAGATTTGGGTGGGACACAGAGCCAAACCATATTACTTTCTTTCTTTTTCTTCTCTCTTTTTTTTTTGAGATAGGGTTTTACTCTGTTGCCCAGGCTGGAGTGCAGTGGGGTGATCATGGCTCACTGAAACTTCTGCCTCTTGGGCTCAAGCAATCCTCCCACCTCAGCCTCCTGAGTAGCTGTGTCACTATGCCTGGCTAATTTTTGTCCTTTCTGTTAGAGGCAGAGTTTCGCCATGTTGCCCTGGCAGGTCTTCAACTCCTGGGCTCAAGCGATCTGCCCATCTTGGCCTCCCAAATTGCTGGAATTACATGAACCACTGTGCCTGGCCTAAAATTTTTTTTTTTACCTTATCCCTTTTACTTCTAATCTCTGTCTCTGAAGTATGCTTGTTTTAGTTTGCTTTTTTCTTTTTCTTTCAACAACTCTCCTTCGATCTCTACTCATTCATCTCTAGTCTATTTGGTGGTCGTATTGGGTATATTTACCTAGGAAAGGTAAATATTTACCTAGGAAAGGTAAATATACCAATAGCTTGGGAGATAGCAAGGACTTTGTCTAAAAGATCCCGGGCAGGGTACCAACAGTTTTGGGTAGTCGTGGTAACTTCTGAGGTTTTTGTATTGAGGAACATGTGTTACCAGGTATCTAATGTCACATGCTATGTGTGAGTGCAGTTTTTCATGAGTTGCAGAATTTTTAAAAAAGAAGACTTTATTTTTTATTTTGGTTTTTTTTTTAAGATGGTCTCACTCCGCTTCCCTGTGCTGGAGGCCAGTGGCACGATTATGGCTCACTGGAACCTTGGCTTCCCAGGTTCAGGTGATCCTTTCACTTCAGCCTACGAAGTAGCTGAACTACAGGCATACGCCACCATACTTGACTGATTTTTTGGTATTTTTTATAGAGATGAGACCACATTGTCCATGCTGGTCTTGAACTACTTGGCTCAAGTGATCTGCCTGCCTCGGCCTCCCTAAGTGCTGGGATTATAGGCATGAGCCACCTCGCCTGGCTGAAAACTTTTTATTTGGAGCATATTAAGAAAATAACTTTTATTCTTATTTGGGGGCATATATAGATTTAATTTAACCATATTGAAATATGTCTGTTCATAAAATTATTATGTGACTAATTAAGTATATTTTAAAAATATCAGGCCAGGCGTGGTAGCTCACACCTGTAATGCTAGCACTTTGGGAGGCCGAAGTGGATGGATCACTTGAGATCAGGGATTCAAAACCAGCCTGGCTAACATGCTGAAACCCTGTCTCTACTAAAAATACAAAAAAATTAGCTGTTCATGGTGGTGGGAGCCTGTAATCCCAGCTACTAGGGAGGCTGAGAACAGGATAATCGCTTGAACCCGGGAGGCACAGGTTGCATTGAGCCAAGATCATGCCACTGCATTCCATCCTGGGTGACAGAGCGAGATTCTGTCTCAAAAAAAAATTAGTGTGGTACAGTGTGTTACATCTAACCATAATATTTATGTTTTAGTTGATGTTTTTAATTTACTGATGGTAGTAGTTACGAGCCTCTAGTTTGTATATTGGATTGATTTCTTACAATTTATTTCCATTGAGACTGAGAAAGAGGTTTCAGAAAAAGTTGATGAACACCATTACTAAACAAAGTCAAGGTTTTTCCATTTTTAGACTCGGGAAGTTTAGTGTTACTGAAAATTGGAAAAGCTTTGTTTTTTTGCCAAAAGCATCCATATCCTTGATTGTACTTGGTAAAGAAACTTTGCTCTTCATTGTTTTACAGAAACGTTGTATAGTATATGTTGTTTTATTTAATATATAGTATTTAAGTAATCTCCTGCTGTGTAAATGGTAGATGATGATAGGGGCCGTTACGTGATAGGAGTGTGGTATTACAATTGGTTTTATTTACTGGAATTTACTAGAATTTACTAGAATTAGATTTCTGAGTCCTAGGGGGCAATATAATGTGCTCACTTTCAGATTCTTTTTTGTTTTTGTGTTTGAGATAGGGTCTTGCTCTGTTACCCAGGCTGGAGTGCAGTGGCACAGTCACAGCTCATTGTGGCCCTGATGTCCTGCACTGAAGCAGTCCTCATATCTCAGCTTACCAAAGCGCTAGGATTAGAAGCGTGAGCCACCATGCTTGGCCTAGATTCTTTACTTTGACATGTGGTTACTAGTGATAATGATATTTTAATTCTCTAGAAAAGAACAAATAATTTGAAAATTGCATAATTAAAAGATCATTTTATCTTCAGTTTGGGTAGTGATAAAGTATTTTTGCATTTTATGTATGAATGTCCAATTCTATAAAATAAGGCCATAAATCTTTAATCAATAATGAAAAGGTTGGCCAGATGTGGTGGCTCACTCCTGTAAACCCAGCACTTTGGGAGGCTAAAGCGGGTAGATCACTTGATGTCAGGAGTTTGAGACCAGTCTGGCCAACATGGTGAAATCCCTTCTCTACTGAAAATACAAAAATTAGCCAGGTGTTGTGGCAGGCACCTGTAGTCTCAGCTACACGGGAGGCTGAGGCAGGAGAATCACTTGAACCTAGGAGGCGGAGGTTGCAATGAGCTGAGATCCTGCCACTGCACTCCAGCCTGGGTAACAAAGCAAGACTCCATCTAAAAAAAAAGAATAAAAAGGTTGTGAAAAGGAAAATACATGAAAATATTTCTATTTGAAAAAGAAATGGGCCAGGTGCGATGGCTCATGCCTGTAATCCTAGCACTTTGGGAGGCTGAGGTGGGGGATCACGAGGTCAGGAGTTCGAGACCATACTGACTGACACAGTGAAACCCCGTCTCCACTAAAAATACAAAAATTAGCCAGGCATGGTGGCGCATGTCTGTAATCCCAGCTGCTTGGGAGGCTGAGGCAGGAAAATCTCTTGAACCCGGGAGGCAGAGGTTGCAGTGAGCCGAGATTGCACCATTGCACTCCAACCTGGGCAACAGAGCAAGACTGTCTCAAAAAAAAAAAAAAGAAATGACTGGTTGTGGTGACTTATGTCTGTAATCCCAGCATTTTGGGAGGCTGAGGCAGAAGGTTTGCTTGAGGACAGGAGTTCAAGACCAGCCTGGGCAACATAGTGAGACACTGTTTCTATAAAAAATATAATAATAATAGTAAAAAAAAAAATTCCTGGGCCTGGTGGTCGATGCCTGCAATCTCATCTACTTGGGAGGCTCAGACAGGAGGATCACTTGAGCCCAGGAGGTCAAAGATGCAGCAAACCTTAATCGGGCCACTGTACTCCAGCTTCTTTGACCCTGTGTCAAAAAACAAACAAAGAAAAATATGAAAGAAATGCTCTCTAGTAGAGAAATTTGATTGATAACAACAGAAAAGATAGAATTTGGATATTTCTTTGTTTGCATGATATTTTGATTGAATCGATTATACAAACTAATATATAATAAACTGGTTGGAGAGAGCCACTACATTCAAGAATAGAATAGTTTTACAGAAAAACAGAAATATAGTTGACATGAGTTTTGTTATGAATTTAATATGTATTAGATGGATAAGTCAACAAGTTAGAAGAATAAATTTCACAAGAGTTTATTGCTGTGGTGAAAGACATTATATCAAACCCCTGAGTAATGTATCATTGCCAAATGAATTTGTTCTTCCTTTGGTTGAATACATATGAAATGGATGCCATTTTAAATTTAATAATGAAATAATAAAGGTGGTGGTTTTAATGTTTTTTTGCATTTAGTAGTTTTTGTATTGGAATTAAATTAGGTTAGATGAGATTTCTGCCTATAAGCAGGGCCAAATGTGATTTGTGAAATTGTTTTTAAAAATGTTTATCAACATGTTGGACTTAGTTTGTAAGTTGTGTGCTTTTCCATAGGAAAAAAGGAGCTTGAATTTGAATTTTCTTTTCTTTTTAGATGGAGTTGCTCTGTTACCCAGGCTGGAGTGCAGTGGCGTGATCCTGGTTCACTGCAGCCTCTGCCTCCTGGGTTCGAGCGATTCTCTTGCCTCAGGCTCCCAAGTAGCTGGGACTACAGATGTGCACCACCACACCTGGCTAATTTTTTTATTTTTAGTAGAAATAGGGTTACACCATATTGGCCAGGCTGGTCTCGAACTTCTGACCTCAGGTAATCCACCCATATCAGCCTCTCAAAGTGCTGGGATTACAGGTAAGCCACAATGCCTGGCCTTTTTTAAAAATTATTATTATTTTTATTTTTTAAACAGGGTCTTGCTCTGTCATCCAGGCTGGCGTGCAGTGGCAGCTATCATGGCTCACTGCAGTTTCAGCCTCCTGGGCTCAAGTGATCCTCCCATGTCAGCCTTCTAAGTACAGGTGTGCATCACCATGCCTGGCTAATTTCTTTTTGTATTATATGTGGAGATGGGATTTCGCCATGGCCCAGGCTGGCCTCAGCTCCTGGGCTCAAGTGATCCTCTGCCTTGGTTTTCCAAAGTACTGGTATTACAGGTGTGAGGCACCATTTTAGACCTAGAATTTTTTTTTTTTTTTTGAGACAGAGTCTTGCTCTGCACCAGACTGGAGTGCAGTAGTGCAATCTCAGCTCACTACAACCTCTGCCTCCTGGGTTCAAGCGATTCTCCTGCCTCAGCCTTCTGAGTAGCTGGGACTATAGGCATGCACCACCACGTCCAGCTAACTTTTTTTTTTTTTTTTAAGAGACGGGGTCTCGCTATGTTGCCCAGGCTGGAGAGCAATGGCTATTCACAGGCACGATCCCACTACTGATCAGCACAGGAGTTTTGACCTGCTTTGTTTCCGACCTGGTCCAGTTCACCCCTCCTTAGGCAACCTGGTGGCCCCAGCTCCCGGGAGGTCACCATATTGATGCCGAACTTAGTGCGGACACCCAATCGGCATAGCGCACTACAGCCCAGAACTTCTGGGCTCAAGCGATCCTCCCACCTCAGGCTCCCAAGTAGCTGGGACTACAGGCACGTGCCACCACGCCTGGCAATTTTGTATTTTTAGTAGAGACAGGGTTTCACCATATTGGCCAGGATGGTCTCAATCTCTTGACCTTATGGTCCACCCACCTTGGCCTCCCAAAGTGCTGAGATTACAGGTACGCACCACCGTACCCAACTGAAACTGTGTCCTTTTAAAAATCCTTTTGGAGCACAGTCATTAAGCCAGTTGGTTTACTCATACTGCAGTAAATTTGGAAATCAATTTTAATTTAATACTCTTAAGAGATACTCACATGGTTACAATTTGTAATTTGTTGGTATGTACTATGAAAACACCAAGTAAAAATAGTGATTGATGGAATTTGCTTTTAAAAACCACCAATTGACCGGGCACAGTGGCTCATGCCTGTAATCCCAGCACTTTGGGAGGCCGAGGTGGGTGTATCACGAAGTTGGGAGTTTGAGACTTAGCCTGACCATCATGGGGAAACACCGTCTCTACTAAAAATTCAAAAATTCAATGGGTGTGGTGGACACGCCTGTAATCCCAGCTGCTCAGGAGACTGAGGCAGGAGAATTGCTTGAACCCGGGAGGCGGAGGTTGCAGTAAGCTGAGATCATGCCACTGCATTCCAGCCTGGGTGACAGTGCGAGACTCCATCTCAAAAAAATAAAATAAAATAAAGACCACCAATTTAGGCGAGGTCTGGTGGCTTACACCTGAAATCCCAGCACTTTGGGAGGCCAAGGCAGGCAGATCACCTGAGATCAGGAGTTTGAGACCAGCCTGGCCAACATGGCGAAACCCTATCTCTACTAAAAATGCAAAAATTAGCTGGGTGTGGTGACTCTCACCTGTAATCCCAGGTACTTGGGAGGTGGAGGTAGGAGAATTGCTTGAACCCTGAAAGCAGAGGTTGCAGTGAGCTGAGATCGAGCCACTGGACTCCAACCTGGGAGACAGAGCGAGACTCCACCTTAAAAAGAAAAAGAAAAAAAGACCACCAGTTTAGCCAGTAAGTTATGTAGCTTTCATTATCAAAGTAAGATTCATCAATGAAGCATGTATTTCTTTTATCTTTTGAGTGCTGCATTGTAGGCAGTGTGGTCATTAAAATAGGTTCAGTAATGAATGACACATCTGTATTTATTAAATTTTTTTGGTATGTTATTTTCTTGATACTGTGCCAATATACAGAAATAAGTAAGACTTGATCCCTCCCATTTTGTAGTTTAGGCTTGCAAGTAAATACATACAATAGTTTAGTGCAGGGTTTCCCAACCATGGCAGTATTGCCATTTTGGGTAGGGTAATTAATTGTTGTGGGGATCTGTGCTATGCATTAGAGGATATTTTGCAGCATCACTGGCTTTTACCCATTAGATGCCAGTAGCATTACCCACAGTTGGGACGATCAAAAAATGTTTCAGATATCGCCAAATGTCCCCTAGGGAGCAAAATCAACTGACTGAGAATTTATTTAGCTGTTATACAGGTAGAGTTAAGGGGTGTTTAGGAGTAGTGACTCCTGAGGGAGTGAGATTTTATATGGGTCTTGAAAAAATAATAAAAGTGGAAAGAGTATTATATACCTGAGAGCATGAATGAGCAATATCGAAGAGGGTGATTACTGATCATTTGTGGCTATAGGTTATTTATGTGATTTGGGATGGATATTTGGTAAAATGAAGCTGAAAAGGTACTTTTGGGCCCTATCTTTTTGCTTTTCTGAGACAGAGCCTCACTCTTTTGCTCAGGCTGGAGTGCAGTGGCACAATCATGGCTCACTGTAGCCTTGACCTCCCTGGTTCAAGCAATCCTCCCGCCTCAGAGTAGCTGAGACCACAGGAGTGCACTACCCACCCCCTACAATGCCTCTAACCAAGCAGCTGGGACTACTGGTGTATACCACCATGGCCAGCTAATTTTTATAGAGGCAGGGTTTCTCCATGTTGTCTAGGCTGATCTTGAACTCGTGGGCTCAAGCGATCTTCACACCTCAGCCTCCCTAAGTGCTGGGATTACAGGTGTGAGCCACCATGCTTAGCCATTTTTCTTTTTTTAAAACTGTTTAATTGAGGTATAATAATTAATGCAGCAAAGTGCATAAATATGAAGTGTAAGCCTGTTGAATTTTTACAGATGTATATGTTCATGTAACCACAACAGATAACAAGGTATAGAACATTCCTAGTACCTCTTACAGTTCTTTCTTCCTTTTTTTACAGATAGGGTCTTGCTCCTTTGACCAGGCTACAGTGCAGCATAGCTCACTTCAGTCTTGAACTCCTGGGCTCAAGTGATCCACCTCAGCCTCCTAAGAAGCTAGGACTGACTACAGGCACATATAGGGATAGAATTCGCTATGTTGCACAGGCTGGTCTTGAACTCCTGGCCTTAAGTCATTTTCCTACTTTGTGCTCCCAAAGTGCTGGGATTACAGGCATGAAACACCATGCCTATCTTTCTTCTTAAATTTTTTATTTTACTGGTTGTTCTTTCTGACTGCTTTTAACAGTAGGTGTCTCTCAACACAACACTTTTCCCTGTCTCCGTTTCATCCTGCTGACTTCCCAACTTCATCCTTTATACCCAATTGCCTAAGATATCTTTTATTATTTATTTATTTATTTATTTATTTATTTATTTTGAGACAGAGTCTTACTCTTTTGCCCAGGCTGGAGTGCAGAGGCACAGTCATGGCTTACTGCAACCTTGACCTCCCCAGGTTCGGGTGATCCTTCCACTTCAGCCTCCCTAGTAGCTGGGACTACAGGTGCCCACCACCACAGCTGGCTGATTTTTGTGTTTTTTGAAGAGATGGGGTTTTGCCATGTTCCCCAGGCTGGTCTTGAACTCCTGGGTTCAAGCTTCGCCTGCCTTGGCCTCCCACAGTGCTGGGATTATAGGCTTGAGCCACAATGCCCAGCAGAGAATCTTACTCTTCTTGAAGACATATTGGGGTGAACATATCTAAATTGAGCTCATCTTCTTAATCTTTTGCAAAAGGTTCTGCTTATTTAACTACCTAGTTCAATGTTAGTAACATGTTTTGTTTTGTTTTTGAGGCAGAGTCTGGCTCTTTCACCCAGGCTGCTGGAGTGCAGTGGCATGCACTGCAGCCTCGAACCCTTGGGCTTAAGTGATCCTCCTGCTTCAGCCTCCTCCCAAATAGCTAGGACTGCAGGTGCATGCTGTCATTCATCCCTGACTAATGTTTTGATTTTTTGTAGAGATTTTTGTAGATACTGTGCTAGGATACAGAAATGAGTCAGATTTGATCTCTCCCTAGACTTGCCATATTGCCTAGGCTACTCTCAAACTCCTGAGCTCAAGTGATACTCCTGCCTCAGCCTCCCAAAGTGGTGGTATTACAGGTGTGTGCTACTGCACCTGGCAATAAGGTTTTATTTATTCATTTATTTATTTTTGATATGGACGGAGTCTTGCTCTGTTGCCCAGGCTGGAGTGCAGTGGCGTGATCTCATCTCACTACAACCTCTGCCTCCCGGGTTCAATCATTTCTTCTGCCTCAGCCTTCTGAGTAGCTGGGATTACAGGTTAGTGCCACCATGCCCAGCTAATTTTTGTATTTTTAGTAGAGATGGGGTTTCACCATGTTGGTCAGGCTGATCTCGAACTCCTGACATCAAGTGATCCGGCTGCCTCAGCTTCCCAAAGTGCTGGGATTACAGGTGTGAGCCGGTGGTGTGGGTTTTTTTTTTTTTTTTTGGATGCAGGACCTTGCTCTGTCCCCCAGCCTGGAGTGCACTGTGGCAATCTTGGCTTACTCCAGCATCTGCCTCTGGGGCTCAAGCTATCCTCTCACTTCAGCCTCCCAAGTAGCTGGGTCTACAGGTGTGCACTACCACACCTGGCTAATTTTTGTAGTTTTCGTGGAGATGGGATTTTGCTATGTTGCCCAGGCAGGTCTCAAACTCCTGTCCTCAAATGATCTGCCTGCTTTGGCTTCCCAAAGTGTTGGGATTATAGGTGAGAGCCACTGCACCTGGCCCATAACATTTTTTTCTTTTCTTTTTTTTTTTTTTTTTTTTTTTTTAAAAATGAGGTGGGGTTTCACCATGATGGCTAGGCTGGTCTTGAACTCCTGACCTCACATGATCCACCCACCTCAGCCTCCCAAAACATTTTTTTCAATCAGTATTACCAAGGTATAATTTATTTGCAGTGGTTTCACATATTTTTAATGCACAGATCAGTGGCTGTAACAATCATTTTAGTACTTTTTATTTTCCCTGCAAAACTTCCTAGGCCCCTTAGCAGTCTCATTTCAGTCTTACTCCTATGCAGCCACTGATGTGATTTCTTTCTTTCTTTCTTTCTTTCTTTCTTTCTTTCTTTGTTTCTTTCTTTCTTTCTTTCTTTTCTTTTTCTTTCTTTCTTTCTTCTTTCTTTCTTTCGTTCGTTCGTTCGTTCTTTCTTTCTTTCTTTCTTTCTCTTTCTTTTTTTTTTTTTTGGAGATGGAGTCTCGCTCTTACTCAGTTGCCCAGGCTGGAGTGCAGTGGTACAATCTCGGCTCGTTGAAACCTCCGCCTGCTGGGTTCAAGCAGTTCTCCTGCCTCGGCCTCCTGAGTAGCTGGGATTACAGGTGCGTGCCAACACACCTGGCTAATTTTTTGTATTTTAGTAGAGACGGGTTTTCACCATGTTGCCCAGGCTGGTCTCGAACTCCTGAGCTCAGGCAGTCTGCCCACCTTGGCCTCCCAAGGTACTGGGATTACTGGTGTGAGCTACCACACTTGACCTCCAGTGTGATTTCTATTACTATGAATGAGATTAGTCTTTTTTAGAGTTTCATAGAAATGGAATTATACAGTATGCAGTTTTGTGTTTGGCTTCTTTCTCTTGGCATAATATTTGTGATATTTATCCATGGTGCATGTTTCAGTAGTTCATTTCTTTTTATTGCTTAGTAATAGTCCAATGTTTGGCTATATACCACAATTTGTGTATATGTTCACGTGTTGATTGATATTTGAATTATTTCCAGTTTTTGGCTATTATGAATAAGATTGCTATCAATATTTGTATATTAGCTTTTTTATGGACATATGTTTTTATTTCTGCTAACCCTAAGTCTTCTAAATTAGAAACTTAGGGATTCTTTTTGATTCATTTAATCTCTTTTCTCACTTATATTCACACAATAGATATAAAGTCATGGGATTTCTTCTTTTGAAATGTGTTTCATTCTTTGTTCTCTTTTCCAAGTATCTGTAACATTCTTGTGAGAGGGTGTGTGTGTGTGTGTGTGTGTGTGTGTGTGTGTAGCTTTATTTTAGTAGTAGGGGATGTAAGGATGATTGTGCAGAGGATACATTTGCTCAGTGAGGTTTATAGTCAGGTGGGAATGCTGACATTGAATTTATAGTATGGGGAAAAGGGCTATTGCCGTTGGAAGCACTCTGTCCCTAAAAGTATCATTTTAGTCCTTATTTTTGTTCTGGTCTTATTGTTGCTATTTTTAGTTTGTTTTTGTTTTCTCGTGTATTCATGGATATGTACGTGGTGTAAACTGGTGAAAAAGGTTATTGTCATGGATGTTCTCATTGCTGTGTGAGCTTGAGCAAAGCACTTAATCTCTGGGCCTCAGTTCATTGTCTGTAAAATGGGAATAATCATACTTTCCACATAGTGTTAAAAGGATTAGAGGCCCGGTGCAGTGGCTCACACCTGTAATCTCAGCACTTTGGGAAGCCGAGACAGGTGGATCACAAGGTCAGGAGTTCGAGACCAGCCTGGCCAATGTGGTGAAACCCTGTCTTTACTAAAAATACAAAAAATTAGCTGGGTGTGGTGGCGTGCGCTGGTAGTCCCAGCTACTCAGGAGGCTGAGGCAGAAGAATTGCATGAATCCGGGAGGCAGAGGTTGCAGTGAGCCAAGATTGCGCCACTGCACTCCAGCCTTGGGTGACAGAGAGAGATCCCGTCTCAAACAAGAAAAAAGGGATTAGATGCATTGTTATATGTATAGCTCTTAGTTTTTTTTTTGTTTGTTTTCATTTTTGGTTTTTTTGAGATGGAGTTTCGCTCTTAGTGCCCAAGCTGGAGTGCAACGGCGCAATCTCAGCTGACTGCAACCTCCACCTCCCAGGTTCAAGCAATTCTCCTGCCTCAGCCTCCCAAGTAGCTGGGACTGCAGGTGTGTGCCACCACACCCGGCTTGTTTTTTTTGTTATTTTTAATAGAAATGGGGTTTCACCATGTTAGCTAGGCTGGTCTTGAACTCCTGACCTCAGACGATCCACCTGCCATGACCTCTCACAGTGCTGGGATTATAGGCGTGAGCCACCGTGCCCGGCCTATATGTATAGCTTTTAGAATAGTACCTAGCATATTGTGTTAGATAAGTGTTAGCTAGTATTATTATCTTAATTTTACATTACTTAAAACGCTGTCTTTTCCTCTCCCGTTTCAGTTCCTCTTACATATTGATATAAGGCTTTTAATGTAGCATCTTATTTTTTACTTCTACAAACCTACAAAAGTACTTTCTTTTTTCTTTTTGAAACAGTCTCACTCTGTTGTCTAGACTGGAGTGCAATGGTTGGATCTCGGCTCACTGCAACCTCCGCTTCTCAGGTTCAATGATATTCCTGCCTCAGTTTCCCAAGTAGCTCGAACTACAGGCACACGCCACCACGCCTGGCTAATTTTTTTATTTTTATTTTTTCTAGAGGTGGTGTTTCACCATGTTGGTTAGGCTGGTCTCGAACTCCTGACATCAAGTAATTCACAAGCCTCGGCCACTCAAAGTGCTGGGATTACAGGCATGAGCCACTGCATCTGGCCTACAGAAGTACTTTCTGTATCATAATCTGGCAACTATTTGTGTGTATTCATTTCAGCTGTGATATACAAACAGTAAAGTCCTTAAATGAAATTTTTATACAAATGTATCTACCATTTAGATTAAATTATAGAAGGTTTCCAACATTCTTGAAGGCTCCCCCTTGTTCCTTCTCCCTCAATAACCATTCCTCTGTATCTCTTCTGACTCTTCTCTTTACCATAAATAATCTTTGCATACAATTGTTTTGTTTGGTTTTTAAGATTGTCTGTGATTGACCCCTCCATATCTATACAGTCTTCTTTTTCTTTTCTTTTTATTTTTTTTTAAGATGGGGTTTCACCATGTTGGTCGGGCTGGTCTTGAACTCCCGACCTCAGGTGATCCGCCCGCCTTGGTCTCCAAAGTGCTTGGATTACAGGCGTGAGCCACCACGCCTGGCCTACAGCCTTCTTTTTCTCCCTCTCTCTTCTTTTGTTGTCTCTCTTGTTTGTTCTCTCTCTCTTTTTTTTTTTTTTGAAACAGGGTCTCACTCTCTTGCCCAGGCTAGAGGGCAGTGGTGCGATCTCAGCCCACTGCAACCTCCATCTCCCAGGTTCAAGCGATTCTCCTGTCTCAGCCTCCCAAGTAGCTGGGACTACAGGAATGCACCACCATGGCTGGCTAATTTTTGTATCTTTAGTAGAGACAGGATTTTGCCATGTTGACCAGGTTGGTCTTGAACTTCTGACCTCAAGTGATCTGCCCACCTTGGCCATCCAAAGTGGGGGGATTACAGGTGTGAGCCACCGTCCCTGGCCAATACAGCCTATTTCTGATTACTGTGCAGCACACTTCTTTGCTTCATGATGTCTCTTTTAGTGCCCTCTTGGTCTCGTCTCTTCTTTCTCTCTGTCCATTCAAGTCATCTTCCATGAAGTTGTCCCCAACTGCATCAGCTTACACTGTCCTTGTTCTTCTCTAAGTTCTTTTTGGCTCATTTATCAGTGTCCCAGTTTAGTATTTAATGAGATATTTTCTTTTTTTTGTAAGTACTTAATTGTCTTAGCTTTTACTAGGACTATGGTTATTTTGTGTCCCTTCCATTTAATGTCTAGCATAGGATATATGGTACTAATTGTTGAATAGACTCTAATTGAATTTTAAAAGTTTAAGTTCTTTAAGTGTTGGATAGCAGCTACCAGTTATAGTAGAGAATTTGGCAGTGAACTAGAGCAATTATTTATAAAACTAAAGTAAAAAGCTCAGCATAGTTTCATGAACCCATATAAATCTTGATGCTATTCCACTGTATTAGACTGTAGTCAAATCAGAAATCCTGAACCTATGGGAATTGCTTGTGTGGGTTACAGTAGGTCTGTGAACTTTCTGAGGTTGTGTACAATTTGATATGAATATGCACATGTGCATTTTTCTAGGGTAGGAATTATTACCTTAATTGGCTCTTCCAAGGTATCTGTGACTCAAAAAATTAAGATCCTGTGATCTAG
Source organism: Cheracebus regulus (assembly GCA_963574635.1). Taxonomy (NCBI): domain Eukaryota; kingdom Metazoa; phylum Chordata; class Mammalia; order Primates; family Pitheciidae; genus Cheracebus; species Cheracebus regulus. The sequence goes on along the minus strand of CAUYQU010070551.1, from coordinate 18,794 downwards.
CAAAAAATGTCATTTTACAGATTAGACAACTGAGATTCAGAGGGAAGACACAGGAGGAATGGCTTACTCATATTGTTATTTATAATGGTGATCTTGAGTCAACAGGAAAATATTAATTAGGTTCAATCTGGTCTGCCTTATAAACAGGGAAATAAGACTTCATGGAAGTGTCTAATACAGTTAGGAAATGTTTCCATACCAGATGGTTAAAGTAAACTTTAAAAAATTGAGGTGAAATTCACATAATATAAAATTAATCATTTTAGGCTGGGTATGGTGGCTCATGCCTGTAAGCTCAGCACTTTGGGAGGCCGATACAGGTGGATTGCTTGAGCTCAGGAGTTCAGACCAGCTTGGGCAACATGGTGAAACCCTGTCTCTATAAAAAGTGTAAAAATTAGCTGGGCATGGTGGCAGGTGTCTGTAGTCCCAGCTGCTTGGGAAGCAGAGGCCGGAGGATCACTTGAGTCCGGGAGGTGGAGGTTGAGAGGAGATCATGCCACTGTACTCCAGCCTGGGTGACAGAGTGAGACCTTGTCTCAAAAAAAATTTTTTAACCATTTTAAAGTGAGCAGTTCAGTGGCATTTAGTACATTCACAGTATTGTATACCTACCACATGTGTGTTCCAAAGCATTTTCCTTAACCCTCAAGCAAACTCTGCACCCGTTTATTGTAGCAGTTGCTGCCTATTCTCCTCTCTTCTGTGTCTGATAATGACTAGTCTTTGTTCTTTGTCTATGGATTTGCCTATTTTGGATACTTCATTAAAAAGGAATCATACAGTATTTGACCTTTTGTTTCTGACTTCTTTTACTTAGCATAATGTTTTAGAGCTTTATCCATCATGGAGCATATATCAGTACTTTATTATTATTATTATTATTATTTGAGATAGAGTCTGCTCTGTTGCCCAGGCTGGAGTGCAGTGGCACGAATTCAGCTCACTGCAACCTCTGCGTCCTGGGTTCAAGCTGTTCTCCTGCCTCAGCCTCCTGAGTAGCTGGGATTATAGGCATATGCCACCATGCCCGGCTAATTTTTGTATTTTTAGTAGAAACGGGGTTTTACCATGTTGGCCAGGCTGGTCTTGAACTCCTGACCCTAAGTGATCCACCCACCAGGGCCTCCTAAAGTGCTGGGATTATAAGCATGAGCCACCATGCCCAGCTGTTTAATACTTTTTGACTACTATAAATAGTGCTAATGTGAACATACTTGTATGTTAATATGTACTGTTTTCAGTTCTTTTGGATATATACCTAGTAGTGAAATTGCTGGGTCATATGATAATTCTGTGTTTAACGTTTTAAGGAGCAGCCACCTTAAAAGTGGTTCATAGTGGCTGAACCATTTTATATTACCATCAACAATGTATGAAGGTTCCACTTTCTTCACATCCTCTCCAACAATTATTTCCCATTAAAACAATTTTATAGCCATCTTTTGCATTGTGAAATGATACTTCTGTGTGTGTGTGTGTGTGTGTGTGTGTGTGTGTGTGTGTGTGTGTGTGTGTGTGTGTGTGTGTGTTTTTAAAGAAAAAGAAAAGAAGAAAGATTCTTTGTGGTTTTGATTTGCATTTCCCTGGTGACTAATGATGTTGAACGTCTTTTCATGCGCTCATTGGCTATTTATCTTCTATGGAAAACAGAAGTCTACTTCAGTTAGCAAGAAAAATCTTTGAAGATATAAAGTATTTGGTGTTTCTATATAATCGTCAAACTGGTACAAATAAAAAATACTGTGGTAATTAAAAAGAGAAAGTATGGTGAACTGGTTTAAACTTTGAAAGGAAGTTAAAAACCCTTCTAACATTATGTACAGTTAAAAACTTTAATGCAAAAATAGCCGGGCATGGTGGTGTGCACCTGTAATCCCAGCTACTTGGGAGGCTGAGGCAGGAGAATCGCTTGAACCTGGGAGGCAGAGGTTGCAGTGAGCTGAGATAGCACCACTGTACTCCAGTCTGAGTGACAGAAGAGCGAGACTCTGTCTCAAAAAAGAAAAAAAAAAGATTATGTACAGGATTTTATTGCAACATTTTTTATTTTTAGGCCTGAGAATTTTTTCATTCTTCTTCATTTCAAAGCATGGAGAGAAGTAGTCAGATGGAAGATTCACAGTACCCGTTGGATTTAATGGGAAAAAAAAAATGGGCTAGTTATTCACAGAGAAGTCTTAGAGAAATTAATTGGATCATCAGAAAAGGGGCAGTTACACATTGGAAATAAATACAAAAAATTAAATAGAACACATTGAGTAGCTTCTTAATGCAAGCTGAAGGTATGTATTTGCCATCTTTTAGGCTTGTTTAATTTTAAAACTTTGCTGTGTAATCTTTTTTTGAGATGGAGTCTTGCTATTATTGCCCAGGCTAGTGCAGTGGCGCCATCTTGGCTCACTGCAACCTCTGCCTCAGGTTCAAGCGATTCTCCTGCCTTAGTCTCCCAAGTAGCTGGGATTACAGGCATGCACCACCACACCCGGCCAATTTTTGTATTTTTAGTACAGAGGGATTTCTCCATGTTGGTCAGGTTGGTCTCGACCTCTCAACCTCAGGTGATCCACCCACCTTGGCCTTCCACAGTACTGGGATTACAGGCATGAGCCACTACGCCCAGCCGGAACTCATTAATTTTCTAAAAGGGGTAGTCATCTTCAGGGCAGGGTTATCTTTTATTCTTTTATATCTTTTAGTTTAGTATTTAAAAAATAATTGTAAATGAAATTACAGTCAAGTTTTTAATCATATTTTTTCCTCCTACTTATTTATTTCTGAACCCAGCATCTAGAACAGTGCCGGGGACATGGTAAAGGTCTGGTAAATATTGAATGAATTATGCTTATTTTAGTTTGCAGTTTTTTTTTTTTTTTTTAATAATGGAGTCTCTATTGTCCAGGCTGGAGTGCAGTGGCCCTTTCTTGGCTCACTGCAACCTCCACTTCCTGGGTTCAAGCAGTTCTCCCTGCCTCAGCCTCCAAAGTAGCTGGGATTAAGGTGTCTGCTACCACGCTTGGCTAATTTTTGTACTTTATTTATTGGAGAGGGGTTTCGCCATGTTGGCCACGCTGGTCTTGAAATCCTGACCTCAGGTGATCCGCCCATCTCCCAAAGTGCTGGGATTACAGGCATGAGCCATGGTGCCTGGCCCCTCCACTCCATTTTTAAATTGGGTTATTGTTTTCTTATTGTTTAGTTATGAATTCTTTATATATTCAGGATATAAGCCCTTATTAGATATAGGTTTTACAGGTATGTTCTTTCAGTTTATAGCTTTTTTTTTTCCACAAGTTTATTCTTAAATGTACAACAGGTTCCAGTACAACACTTCAGTCCAGCTATAGGTGACAAAAGATGTTACAGCAGGGAATACTTTTTTTTTTTTTTTTTGAGACAGAATCTCACTCTGTCATCAGGCTGGAGTACAGTGGCGCGATACCGGCTCACTGCAACCTCTGCCTCCTGGGTTCAAGAGATTCTTCTGCCTCAGCCTCCTGAGTAGCTGGGACTACAGGTGTGTGCCACCACATCTGGTTAATTTTTGTATTTTTAGTAGAGACGGGGGTTTCACCGTATTGGCCAGGTTGGTCTCGAACTCCTGACCTCATAATCTGCCTGCCTCAGCTTCCCAAAGTGCTGGGATTGGCCAGGTGCAGTGGCTGTTTTATTCAAAGTTATTTTGATTGTCTTAGGTGCTTTGGTTTTTTTTTTTAAATGTGTGTTTTAGAATCAGTTTGTCAATTTCTGGAAAAAAGTCTGCTGGTCTTTTGCGATTTTGTTGAATCTTTGGATCATTAGTGGGACCATTGATAGCCTGACAATACTGAGTTTCCCAGTCTATGAATTTGGTAATTTCTTCATTTATTCAGGTCTTTTTTTGATTTCCCTCATCAGTGTTTTGTAACTTTCAGCATACAAATCGTGTACACATTTGTTAGAGATAAGTATTTTGTAAATTTTTTTTTTCTTTTTTGTGATAGAGTCTCTCTCTCTGTTGTCTAGGCTGGAGTGCAGTGGTGTGATCAAGGCTTACTGCCACATTTATCTCCTAGGCTCAAGCGATCCTCTTACCTCAACCTCCTAAGTAGCTGGGACCACAGGCACACACCACCACCCCTGGCTAATTTGTTTTGATTTTTAGTAGAGGTGAGGTCTTGCTGTGTTGCTCAGGATGGTTTTGAACTTCGGAGCTCAAGTGATCCTTTCACCTCAGCCTCCCCGAGTGCTGGGAGTATAGGCATGAGCCACTAAGCCAGGCTATGATTTTTAATTTTACTGAAAAATGTTATCTTCTCCCCCCAAAATTTCAGTGTCTTTATGAGTATGTAAACATACAATTGATTGTTTTGCTTTTTTTTTTTTTGAGACAGAGTCTGTACCGTCACCCAGTCTGGAATACAGTGGCACAATCTCTGCTCACTGCAACCTCCACCTCCCAGGTTCAAGTGATTCTCCTGCCTCAGCCTCCCGAGTAGCTGGGATTAAAGGCACCAACAACCATGCCCAGCTAATTTTTGTATTTTTAGTAGAGGCAGGGTTTCACCATGTTGGCCAGGCTGGTCTTGAACTCCTGACCTCGGGTGACCCACTTGCCTCGGCCTCCCACAGTGTTAAGATTACAGGCGTCAGCCACCGTGCCCCGCCAGCTTATTTGTTTTTTGAGACAGGGTCTCACTCTGTTGTCCAGGCTTGAGTACAGTGACACAGTCTTGGCTCATTGCAGCCTCAACCTCCTGGGCTCAAGTGATCCTCCCACCTCAGCCTCCCAAGTAGCTAGAACTTGCTAATTTTTTTTTTTTTTTGAGATGGAGTCTCACCCTTTCACCCAGGCTGGGGGTAAAGTGGTATGATTACAGCTCATTGCAGTCTCTGCCTCCTGGGCTCAAGCAGTTCTCCCACCTCAGCCTCCCGAGTAGTTGGGACTACAGGTGCATGCCACCATGCCCGGCTGATTTTTTAGAGATGGTTACTCCATGTTGCCCAGGCTGGTCTCAAACTCAAGCAATTCACCCACCTCGGCCTCCCAAAGTGCTGGGCCTACAAGAATGAGTCACTGTGCCAACCATAATTTATTTTATTTTATGTTGACTTTGTATTCTGCAACCTTGGTAAATTCACTTATTTCTAGTAGCTATTTTTTAGACTGGGATTTTCTATACACAATTATGTTTATTAGTACAGTTTTATTTCTTCCTTGTCAGTCTGAATGTGTTTTTTTTCCTTCTTGCCTTATTGTACTGCCTAGGTCCTAAAGTACAACATGTAATAGTTGTAGTGAGAGGCAGGGCGTGGTGGCTCACACCTGTAATCCAAGCACTTTGGAGGCCAAGGTGGGCAGATCACCTGAGGTTGGGAGTTCAAGACCAGCCTGACCAACATGGTGAAATCCTGTCTTTATAAAAAATAATAATAATAATAAAAAAATAGTTGTAGTGAGAGTGGATATCCTTGTCTTATTTTCTATCTTTATAAAAAAAAAAAATAGTTGTAGTGAGAGTGGATATCCTTGTCTTATTTTCTATCTTTTGAGGAAAATACTTAATCTTTTTTTTTTTTTTTAGACATAATTTTGCTCTTGTTGCCCAGGCTGGAGTGCAGTTGCACAATCTCAGCTCACTGCGACCTCTGCCTCCTGGGTTCAAGCGATTCTCCTGCCTCAGTCTGCTGAGTAGCTGGGATTACAGGCATGCACCACCATGCCTGGCTAATTTTAGTAGAGGGAGGGTTGCTCCATGTTGGTCAGGCTAGTCTCAAACTCCTGACCTCAGGTGATCCACCTGCCTCAGCCTCCCAAAGTGCTGGGATTACTGGCGTGAGCCACCATGCCCGGCCAGAAAATACTTAATCTTTTATCATTGCATAGGATATTAGCTATAGGGATTTTTTTTTTTTTTTTTTTTTGAGATGGAGTCTCACTCTGTTATCCTGGCTGGAGTTCAGTGGCTTGATCTCAGCTCACTGCAACCTGTGCCTCCCAGGTTGAAGTGATTCTTCTGCCTCAGCCTCTCAAATAGCTGGGATTACAGGAGCCCACCACTACTGGCTAATTTTTGTAGAGACAGGGTTTTACTGTGTTGGCCATGATCTACCTGCCTCGGCCTCCCAGATTGCTGGATTACAGGCATGATCTGGTAGCTATAGGGTTTTTATAGATACGATTTATCAGGTTAAGGAACTTTCCTTCTGTTTGTGGTTTTCTAAGAGTTTTTATCATGAATTAATTGTCAAATACTTTTTGGGGGGCCATTTGTTGAACTAATATGGTTATACTTTTTTAGATTGATACAGTGAATTATATGGATTGATTTTTACTCCTGAGAGGAATCCCACTTGCTAATGATATGTTCTTTTTATAAATTGCTGGCATCTATTTGCAAATGTTTTGTTCCAGATTTTTGCATATTTATATCTATTTGAGATACTGGTTTGTAGTTTTCTTGTTCATTTCTGGCTTTGGTATCATGGTAATATTGGCCTCACAAGGTAAGTTGGTAAATGTTTATATGCTGGAATTGTTTGTGTAGAACTGGTATTCTTTCTTTCTTTCTTTTTTTTTTTTTGAGATGGAGTCTCGCTCTATCGCCAGGGTGGAGTGCAGTGGCATGATCTCGGCTCGCTGCAACCTCTGCCTCCTGGGTTCAAGTGATTTTCCTGCCTCAGACTCCCAAGTAGCAGGGACTACAGACAAGTGCCACCATGCCCAGCTAATTTTCTTCTTCTTATTATTTTTTAAGTAGAGACGGGGTTTCACCATGTTGGCCAGAATGGTCTTGATCTGTTGACCTCGGGATCCGCCCACCTCAGCTTCCCAAAGTGCTGGGATTACAGGCGTGAGCCACCGCATCTGGCCAATTATTTCTTTCTTAAATATTTGATAGAAGTTTCCTGTGAAACCATCTGGGCCTAGTCTAGGCAAGGCTTTTAATTATGAATTCCATTCTTTAATATAAACAGTGAGTTAGGTTATCTTTTTTGTTTGTTTGTTTGAGACAAGGTCTTCCTTTGTCAACCAAGCTGGAATGCAGTGGCGCCACCATGGCTCACAGCAGCCTTGACCTCCTGGGTTCAAGCGATCTTCCTGCATCAGCCTCCCAAGTGGCTGGAACCACAGGCAAGTGCCACCACACCCAGCTCGTTAAAAAAATTTTTTTTGTAGAGATTAGGTTTTGCCGGTTTTGCCATGTTGCCCAGGCTGGTTTCGAACTCCTGGGCTCAAGTGATCCTCCCTCCTCAGCTTCCTACAGTACTAGGATTATAGGTGAGAGTTATCGTGCTATCTTCTATTTATCCTTTTTATTTTGAGATGGAGTCTCACTCTGTTGGCCAGGCAAAGATTGCAGTTGTGCAATCTTGGCTCCCTGCCACCCCACCTCCTGGGTTCAGGGGTTTCTCTTGCCTCGGCCTCCCAAGTAGCTGGGACTACAGGTGTGTACCACCACACCCAGCTAATTTTTGTATTTCTATAGAGACTGGGTTTCACCACATTGGTCAGGCTGGTCTTGAACTCCTGACCAGCCTCAGGTGATCCACCTGCCTCAGCCTCCCAAAGTGCTGGGATTACAGGCATAAGCCACTGCGCCAGGCCCCTCTATTTATTTTTTAGTGAACTTTGATAGTTTGTGTTTTTTCAGAGACTCTCTATTTCATGGGAGTGATCAGATTAACTGGTAAAATTATTCGTAATAATCCCATGTTATTCTTTTAATGTTGATAGGGTCTGTAGTGATACCCCTCTTTAATTCCTGATACTGCTAATTTATGTCTTCTTTCTCTTTGGCATTAGTCTGGCTACAGAGTTACCTATTTTACTTTTCAAATAACTAGCTTTTGAGGCTGGGCATGCTGGCACATGCCTGTAATCCCAACAGTTTGGGAAACAGAGGTGAGCGGATCACTTGGGGTCAGGAGTTCAAGATCAGCTTGGCCAACATGGTGAAACCTTGTTTCTACTCAACATAAAAAAATGAGCCAGTGTGGTGGCAGGTGCCTGTAATCCCAGCTACTCAGGAGGCTGAGGCGAGAATTACTTCAATCTGGGAGGTGAAGGTTGCTGTAAGTCAAGATTGTCCCACTGCATTCCAGCCGGGGTGACAGAGTGAGACTCCATCTCAAAACAAACAAACAAACAACAACAAAAACTAGCTTTTGATGTCATTAACTTTTCTCTATTGATTTCATTTTTTTTTTCCATTTGTTTGATTTTGGCTCATTCTTTTTGCTGTGTTGTGTTTAATTTGCTCTTCCTTTTTTTTTTTTTAAAGTTTCTTAAGCTGGATGCTTGTATTTTGATATTAAATCTTTCTTCGTTTCTAGTATGAGGGTTTATGTTACACGATTTTCCTGTGTTTCTTTGGTAAATTCAGAATATTTTCTAATGTCACTTTTATATTTCTCATTGATCAACCATGTGTATTTAGAAGTGTGTTGTTTAATTTCCAAATATTTAGGGATTTTCTTAATATTTTTCTGATTTTTGGTTTCTGATTTAATTCTGTGTGGTCAGAAAACATACTGTCTGAATTTAATTCTTTATTAAAATTTGTTTCAGGCTGGGCATAGTGGCTCACACCTGTAATCCCAGCACTTTGGGAGGCTGAGGTGGGTGGATTGAGGTCATGAGTTCAAGACCAGCCTGGCCAACATGGTGAAACCCCATCTCTACTAAAACTAAAAAAAATTAGCCGGGCGTGGTTGCATATGCCTGTAATCCCAGCTACTTGGGAGGCTGATGCAGGAGAATTGCTTGAACCTGGGAGGTGGGGGTTGTGGTGAGCTGAGATCACGCCACTGGACTACATCCTGGGTAACAGAGTAAGACACTGTCTCAGAAAACAAAACAAAACAAAAACCAAACTTGTTTCATGGCCCAATATATGGTCTATTTTGGTTGTTCTATACATACTTGAGAAGAATGTGTATTCTGCATTTGTTGTATATAGTGTTCTATAATGTGAATTAGGTCAAGTTAGTTTAAGTGTGGTTTATATTTTCTGTGTATCGATTGATTTTCTCTGTTTTCTCAGTTATAGAGAGGAATGTTGAAATGTCAACTGTAATTATTCATTTGTTTTCAGATAGAAAGCCGGTAACCATACAACTTACCTTGTTTGTTTAGCTTCTCTGAGAGATCGTAGTCCTGTGTTGCCTCTTATTCAGTGTCCAAAAAGTAGTTTTCTGGTTTTTCAAGTGTTTATGGCAGGAAGGTAAATCTTGTTCTAGTTAGCTTATCATTGCTCAGAAGCAGAAGTTGTTCCCAAGTTTGTATACACCAAGTTTTAAAAAAAAATTTTATTGGTTTAAATTTTATCATAATGTTATGGCCAATATTGCAACATCATTATTGGTTGAATTGTGAGAGCATGGAGTGATATCACAGTTATTATGAATATGAATCTGTGCTTTTATGCACCAAGGGATAAATGGGGTTACATACTTATGAAATGCCCGTTTGGGCTATTTAGCAGAATAGTTTATACCAGATACAGGATTCCTTATAAATGGATTTATAAGGATAGTTGATAATTGCCTAGTTATATAAAATTAAATATTTGTATACTTAGCACTTCAATAGTGAGAAGCCATTGCTTTTTCCTTAGCAAAACAGCATCATTTAGAATAACTACACGTTATTTTTTCTTTTTTCTTTTTTTGAGACAGACATCAGGCTGGAGTGCAGTGGTGCGATCTCAGCTCACTGCAACTTCTGCCTCCTAGGTTCAAGCAATTCTCCTGCCTCAGCCTCCCCTCCTGCCACCACACCCAGCTCATTTTTTTTTTTTTTTTTTTTTTTTTGAGACAAGAGTCTAGCTCTATTGCCCAGGCTGGAGTGAGTGGCGTGATCTCAGCTCACTGCAGCGTCCACCTCCCAGGTTCAAGTGATTCTCCTGCCTCAGCCTCCCGAGTAGCTGGGGACTACTGGTATGCACCACCACACCCGGCTAATTTTTTGTATTTTTAGTAGAGACACAGTTTCACTGTGTTAGCCAACCTGGTCTTGATCTCCTGATCTCATGATCTGCCCGCCTTGGCCTCCCAAAGTGCTGGGATTATAGGTGTGAGTCACCTTGCCTGGCTTAATTTTTATATTTTTTAGTAGAGTTGGGGTTTCACCATGTTGGTCAGGATAGTCTCGATCTCTTGACATCGTGATCCCCCCACCTTGGCCTCCCAAAGTGCTGGGATTACAAGCATGAGTCACTGCGCCCATGCTATTAGCCGCTGCTGTTTTTTTTCATGGAAACTCAGCTATTGTTTTTATAAGCATAATCACTATTATAATATAAATGGTTAATTGAATAGAAGTTATAGTTTGGAGGCCAGGCACAGTGGTTCTCGCCTGTAGTCCCAGCACTTTGGAAGACCAAGGTGGGTGGATCACTGAGGACAGGAGTTTGAGTCCAGCCTGGCCAACATGGCAAAACCCTATGTCTACTAAAAATTAGCCGGGCGTCATGGCACACACATGTAATCCCAGCTACTTGAGAGGTTGAGGCATGAGAATTGCTTCAATCTGGGAGCAGAGGTTGCAGTGAGCCAAGAATGTGCCACTACGCCCCAGCCTGGGCAACAGAACGAGACTCTGTCTCAAAAAAAAAAAAAAGAAAGTTATAGTTTGGAGGTTTATATGGCTTGCTGGTATTCTTTTCTGGCATTTAAAATCCCTTAAACTCTTTTTTTCATTTGCTTTATTATATAATTTGTATTTTGTAGAAAATATCAAAGGATACAGAGGAGTAAAACCTAGTTTATTGACAATATTGAACATTGGTAAGTTGTTACTTAGTAACTAAGATATTCCATGCTTCTCAAATTTTACCAATGGTTAATATTGTTAATAAACTAGGTTTTGCTTTTCTGTGTCTTCTGATATTTTCTGCAGTATACAACTTATAAATCACCATATTTTACCTCCACTTGTGTGTTAATAAGTAGCAACACGCTAACATTTGCTAAGGAAAGAAAAGAAATATTGGGCAGAGAAAAGTGACGACTCATCCACTTCTCCTTGGTTGCTATAAAGTATAGAAGTTGGGTGACCTACATATCTTCCTTTGGAAGTTGTGCTTATCAGAAAAACGGAGGTCAATAGTAAGAGGTGCCTATTTTTGTGTCGTGTTAGATTACTTGTCGGAAGTTGTCTTTATTGACTGCTGATCTTTAGTTTCTCTTTTTGCTGTTTAGAAAATAGTTTGAAGTTTGGCACAACTGATGTAAGTTTCTTGTTTTTTTTTTTTAATGGAGCCTTTCACAAATTTGTATGTAATCGTTACACCGCAGCCATGCTAATCTCTGTATTGTTCCAGTTTTTTAGTGTATGTGCTGCTGAAGTGAGCACACATAAGTTTCTTGGTCAGGCGTGGTGGCTCATGCCTGTAATGCCAGCACTTTGGGAGGCCAAGGCAGGTGGATCATGAGGTCAGGACATTGAGACCATCTTGGCTAACATGGTGAAACACCATCTCCACTAAAAAGACAAAACAAATTGGCTGGATGTGGTGGCACACACCTGTAGTCCTAGCTACTAGGGAGGCTGAGGCAGGAGAATTGCTTGAACCCAGGAGGCGGAGATTACAATGAGCTGAGATCGTGCCACTTCACTACAGCCTGGGCAACAGTGCAAGACTTCGTCTCAAAAAAAAATTTATTGGCCAGTGTGGTGGCTCACGCCTGTAATCCCAAGACACTGGGAGGCCAAGGCTGGCGGATCACTTGAGCGTCAGGAGTTCAAGACAAGCCTGGCCAACATGGTGAAACCTCGTCTCTACTAAAAATACAAAAATTATCTGGGCATGGTGGCGGGCGCCTGAAATCCCAGCTACTCAGGAGGTTGAGGCACCAGAACTGCTTGAACCGGGGAGGCAGAGGTTGCCATGAGCCAAGATTGCACCACTGCACTCCAGCCCCGGCCACAGAATGAGAATCTGTCTCAAAAAAAAAAAAAAAGAATTTTATTATAAGACTATTAAGTTGCTCATAGATGGAAAAGGAAGGCTGGAGAGACAGTCTAGGATAACTCCTGGGGTCTTGCTTGATATAAGGAACGAACTGACAATTTCATCAGGATGCCACCCAAATGAGTAAGTGCTAACTGTTTTTTTCCAGACTTGTATCATTTGCTCAAGATTCAGAAGCTCCAAAAACCAAGTACATGTTTCCTAGAAGGAAATACTTAGGCATAAGAGAGGTAATCTCTCAAAAGGAAATCTAAGACCATTACTAAAACATCCTCACAGATGCTGGGAGGCCAGCAAGAAGCTGTTCTTTACAGTGTACAGAAAGGATTAAAGGGGATAAGACTAGAGATTGGAATGCTTGAGAGGTGTTTTGCTCTAGAACAGATAAGAGGTAACAGAGACTTGAACAAAAGGCAGTGGCAATGGGATTGGCAGTGAGGGTTTTGATGTGAAAAACACCATGGAATCTGTAAAATTTAGTAACAAATACTTCTTTTAAATACACAGATGACTGTGGAGTGCCTAGATAACCTAGAGAAGTTGATGAAGTATTAAGGAAATCTGGCTCTGTTACTTAGTAACTATATGATAGTGAGCAAATTACTTAAATTCTTTGAGCTTCAAGTATAATTTGAGGTGATAATTATTTTAAAACAGTTGTGAGAATTACATATATATATATATGTATTTTTTTCTTTTTTTTTTTGAGGCAAGATCTGGCTTTGTTAGTCAGGCTGGAGTACACTGGGTCAACTGCAGCCTCTGCCTCCTGGGCTTAAGGTATCCTCCCACCTCAGCCTCCCAAGTAGCTGGGAGTACAGTTGTGCACCACAATGGCTGGCTAAGTTTTCTTTTCTTTCCTTTTTTTCTTGTGGGGGGGGTAGAGATGGGGTTTCACCATGTTGCCCAGGCTGATCTCAAACTTCTGGGCTCAAACAATCCTCCTGCCTTGGCCTCCTATAGCTCTAGGATTACAGGGGTGAGCCACTGTGCCCAGCCCAGTTATGAGAATTAAATAAGTAAAATGCCTGGAATATAGCAAGAAGTCAATAAGTGTTAGTTCCCTTCCCTATTAAACAGAAAAATAGGGAATATTTATTTTGATTTTCTTTTTGTTTGAGGGTGCTACAGGCAGGTGCTATAGTTTGTTATCTTCGTATACTTGGTTTTAGAACTTAATGCCTTTCTATATGGTTTTTTTTTTTTTTTTTTTTTTTTTTTTTGCGATGGAGCCTTGTAGTGTTGCCCAGGCTGTAGTGCAATGGCGTGATCTTGGCTCACTGCAATCTCTGCCTCCTGGGTTCAAGCAATTCTTCTGCCTCAGCCTCCCAAGAAGCTGCTACAGGTGTGCGCCACCATGCCCAGCTAATTTTTTTTTCTTTTTAGTAGAGACGGGGTTACACCATGTTGGCCAGGATAATCTTGATCTCCTGACCTCGTGATCCGCCCACCTCAGCCTCCCAAAGTGCTAGGATTACAGGCATGAGCCACCGAGCCCAGCCCTATGTGGGTACTCTTATGGAAACAGATGGGAAGTATTCTGGATTAGAAATCAGTTTCAGATTTAGAATTTTAAAATAAGCTTTTTATTTTAACTTAATAATTTCAGATGTACAGAAAAAATGCAAAGGTAGTACAAAGTTCTTGTAGACCTTTCATGTACTTTCGTTTTTTTTTTTTTTTTGAGAGTCTCACTCTGTCCCCCAGTCTAGGGGACACTACAACCTCCAGCTCCTAGGTTCAAGTGATTCTCGTGTCTCAGCCTTATAGCTAGGATTACAGGAGCACCACCATGCCTGGCTACTTTTTGTATTTATTTTTTATTATTTATTTATTTATTTATTTTTTGTCAAGCACCTGATATATCTCCACAGCTATTTTTTATTTTTTTAGGAAGAGAAAAAGAAGGAAAAAAAGGATAAAAAAGAGAAAGAGGAAGAATAAAAGAGAGAAAGAAAGAGAAAAAGAAAGGGGGAGAGAGAACGAGAATCTTGCTCTATTGCTCAGGCTAGAATGTAATCTAAATATAGGTATTAAAGACCTCTTTTATGCCAATAATTATACTTAACAATGAAGACGGGAAAATAAGGGAGGCAAATAACAAACAGCCAACCAATATTTCATTTAAATCTGTGGAATGCTATGCAATGACTGAGAAGTAATTTAGTTCCAATTATATGGTCACTTTTAGAATAGGTGTAATACTGAGAAAAATGTACGTTTTGTGAATATGGAGTGGTGAGTTCTGTAAATATTTATTAAATTTACTTGTTCCAGGTCTGAGTTCAAATCGTGGATGTCCTTGTTAATTTTCTGTCTCGTTGATCTGTCTGATATTGACAATATAGTGTTAAAGGCTTCCGCTATTATTGTGCGGGAGTCTAAGTCTCTTTATGAGTTGTTAAAAACTTGGCTTATATATCTGGGTGCTCCTGTATTGGTTGGATATATATTTAGGATCGTTAGCTCTTCTTGTTACTTTGATCCTTTTACCATTGTGTAATGTTCTTCTTTGTTTCTTTTAGTCTTTGTTGCATATAGTCCATTTTATCAAGGACGAAAATTGCAGCTCCTGTTTTTTTTTTGCTCTCCGTTAGTTTGGTGAATCTTCCTCCATCCCTTTATTTTGAGTCTTTGTGTATCCTTGCATATAAGATAGATCTGGATACAGCATATCGATGGGTTCTAACTTTTTTTTCAGTTTGTCTAATTGTATGTTTTAATTGGGGCATTTAATCCATTTAAATTTAGGATTAATATTGATATATGTGAGTTTAATACTGTCATTTGATGCTAGCTGGGTGTTTTGCCCATTAGTTGATGCAGAGTCTTCATTATGGTGATACTGTTTACCTTTTGGTAAGTTTTTGGGATTACTGATACTGGTTGTTCCTTTCTGTATGTAGTGCTTCTTTCAGAAGTGGTTGTAAAGCAGGCCTGGTGGTGGTGAAATCTCTGAGTTCTTGCTTGCTCACAAAAAAATTTTATTTTTCCTTCACTTGTAAAACTTAGTTTGGCTGGATATGAAATTCTGGGTTGAAAATTCTTTTCTTTAAGAATGTTAAATATTAACCCCCACTCTCTTCTGGCTTGTAGGGTTTCTACTGAGAGATGTGCTGTGAGTCTGATAGGCTTCCCTTTATGGGTAACCTGACCTTTCTCTCTGGCTGCCCTTATTATTCTCTCCTTCATTTCAGCCGGAGTAAATCTGACGATTATGTGTCTTGGGGTTACTCTTCTTGAGGAATATCTTTGTGGGGTTCTCTGTATTGCCTGGAATTAAGTATTGTCATAGCTTACTAGGTTAGGAAAGTTTTCCTGGATAATATCCTGAAGAATATTTTCCAGCTTGGATTCATTCTTCATCACATTCAGGTACACCTATCAAACGTAGATTAGGTCTTTTCACATAGTCCCATATTTCTTGGAGACTTTGCTCATTCCTTTTTACCCTTTTTTCTCTAATCTTGTCTTCTTGTTTCATTTCATTAAGTTGGTCTTCAACCTCTGATATCTTGTCTTCTGCTTGATCATTCAACTTTTAAAACTTGTGCATACTTCACGGATTTCTCGTATTGTGTTTTTCAGCTCCATTAGTTCATTTATATTCCTCTCTAAATTGTCTATTCTTATTAACATTTCATCAAACCTTTTTTCAGAGTTCTTAGTTTCTTTGCATTGGGTTAGAACATGTTCTTTGGGCTCACAGAAGTTTCTTATTATCTACCTTCTGAAGCCTGATTCTGTTAATTCATCGCACTCATTCTCCATCAGGCCTTGTTCTGTTGCTGATGAGGAACTGCCATCCTCTGTAGAAAGAGAGATATTCTGATTTTGGGTGTTCTCAGTCTTTTTACGCTGGTTTCTTCCCATTTTTGTGGATCTATACACCTGTCGTCTTTGTAATTACCGACTTTCAAATTAGGTCTCTGAGTGGACGTCCAGCTTGTTGATTCCTAGCGCCAGAATCTATGTAATTTTCACTGTGGCGACCTGCAGCACCGGCTAAAACAGCGGCATTGAGATTTGTGGTGCTTTTCTGCCGCCGGAGTCTCGGGTCTGGCTTCCCTCTTCTGTCCCTTTTTCAATCAGCTGAATGGACAACTCTGCGTTCCCGGAGCTCCAAACATCAACCAAAAGGACACCCAGTCCCGTTTACTCCGCACCAAGAACCGCCGCGCCAGCCAAAAGGGTTGTGCTGGCGACCCATGGGGCTCCTCTGCTGGGAATCTCCTGGTCCGTGGGCAACAAAAATTCATCTGGAAGTGTGGCGTCCACTCACTCTCTGCACTTTCACTGGGAGCTGCAATCCTGAGCTGCTAGTAATTGGCCATCTTGGATCTCTCTCCTACTTTTTGTATTTTTTAGTATAGCCAGGATTTCACCATGTTGGCCAGGCTGGTCTCAAACTATTGACCTCAAGTGATCCGCCCCCCTCTCAACCTCCCATAGTGCTGGGATTACAAGCATGCCTCTAATGTTAACATTTTAAATAACCATGGTACATTTGTTGATGCTAACAAGTTAACATTGTTACAGTATTATTAACTAAACTACCAACTTTATCCAGATTTTCCACTAATGTCCTTTTTCTGTTTCAGGATCTAATTTAGGATACCCCCTTGTATTTAGTAAATTTAGGTTTTTTAGTTACAGTTCTGTTATTAACTATGTGACCTTAAGCATGCCATCTAACCCTTCAGGCCCTTGTCCATCCAAGATACCTTTTATTTCTGAAGTTTTGAATTTATTTAATATCTGTTATACAGTGTGCTCTATTTTTATTTTGAAATAAGATTATAAGGTTTAATCAATACACCTGATCTTGTTGACAGTAAAATTTAATTTTTATCTTGTAATTTTACTTTAGTATTAAAGAAAAACTATAATAGTGTTGAGTTTTGGGAAAACTCACAAGAGTTTTTTCTTCCATTTGAACCAAAAAGATAAAAAAAGAGGTCTTGTATTTTTGTCACCGATAGAAGGTCATGACTGCAAATTGTCCAGGTTCATGGTGTTTTGAGCAAAGAATTGGACAAAACGTCCAGCAAAGCAAAGAAAGAATGAAGTAGGAAAAGAACGAAAGCAGGGATTTATTGAAAATGAAAGCACGCAACAGTGTGGAAGTGGACCTGAGCAGCCTCTCAAGAGGTCCAGATGTAGAATCTTCTTGGGTTCACAGACCCCCTAGAAGTTTCCCATTGGCCACTTCATGCTCACCTCATGTAACTGAAGTGGTAGCCTGCAATCAGTCTGATTGGTTGCAGAAAACAGCCAACCAGAGGCTGATGTGAAGTTACAATGGTCACACTCCTGTGCAATCAGATGTGTTGGCTGCAAAATCTTTGTAAGTTCACATCTGCAAAAAGCTACCAATCAGCGGCCAGGGTGAAGTTACAGAGTTGCAAATGAAGACTCCACCAGCAATCAGTCTGATTTGTTGAGGCCAGCCAATTTCTCATCTGCAGTGCTCAGAAAAGGTCAAAGGGAATAGCCTCTGGTCCTTTTGTTACTTAGGCAAGGAAAGTTAGGGTTTTCCTTTCAATTTAGTTCTAGGAAGTTGGCACGAAACAGCCTTAGGTTCCCTGCCTCCAGACCTATTCTGCTGCCTCATCTTCCCCCAAGAGACGTGATCCCCATAAATCTTTATGGGAGGCAGAGGGACTGAAGGTCTTTCTTCTGTAACTGCTTCATGCTGACTTGGGGCGTAGTCTCTACCTGTTGGAGATCACAGAACTCTCACCCTATTCTGTCTAGTGGAGGCAGGGTAGCTTTTTATGGCCAGAGTGATGTCTTCACCTGGAACTAGCTGGAACCTTTGTTGCATGATCATCTGAAGCTTCATGATCTCTAGATGAGAGGAAATGAATTTGGTTAAAAGACTTAAAGAGGATTTTGTAAGTGGATACCTATGCTGTCAGGAGTGTTTGTTATAGAGATTTGCTGGAGAAAAAACAAAAACTTGTCTGTTCTGCAATCTATGTGTTTCCTTAAAGTCTTAGCACGAGTGACTCCATTTTGGTTTGGTTTGTTGGGGCCTAGTGCATGAACTTAGTCCAAAACAAGGGCCTCCCAGGATTTGGTTTAAGAAAACTCTTTTCTTTTTGGTCAGGTTCTCACTTAGGTGAGTCCTTGAGCTGTGGAGTTTGAGGCCAGTCTGGGCAACAAAGCAAGACTTTATCTCTACTAAAAATTAAAAAAACCTGCTGGGCATGGTGGTGTGTGCCTATAGTCCCAGCTGCTTGGAAGGCTAAGGTAGGAGGATCACTTGAGCCCAGGAGATGAAGGCTGCAGTGAGCTATGCTCTTGCTGCTGCACTTCAACCTGGGCAACAGAGTAAGACTCTGTCGAGTCGGGCGGGGGCGCTGTGCGCAGGCCCAAGGTGACGCCGCGGCAGGGCCGGAAGGAGTGCGGCGGCTGCCTCAGCTGCAGCTCCGAAGCTCACAGCTGCAGCTTTTGAGGAGTAAGCGGCGCTGTAGGGAAGGCCGCCGAGCCCGCCTCAGTAGCCGGCGAGTTGAGTGACCTTTTGAAACAGATGGTCACCATGTTTAGATACTAGCAGTTGCATATGTGCATGCCTGCATTTGAAAATGGCAGAGGGAAACAACAATGAAGAGACTTTATAATTTCCTTCTGGAAAATCCAGATTATCAAAGAGAGAAGATAGAATCATTATAAATCCCAGTAGCAGTCTGCTGGCCAGCCAAGAAGAGACAAAGACAGTCCTACTCCAGGATGTTTACTCAAAAGAAATGACAACACATTCACATGAAGACCTGTACAGGAAGGTCCCAGTCAAACAGGAAACAACCCACATGTCCAGCGACAGAGGCACAA